>LAPY01000328.1:132176-147630 GCA_000970635.1 Eragrostis tef | reverse complement strand
CGCGGGGAGCCAGTCGGGGACGCCGCCGGTGAGGCGGTTGTTGTTGAGGTACGCGGTGGCGAGGCCCGTGCAGTTGCGGAGCGCGTCGGGGATCTCGCCGGCGAACGCGTTGTCGCAGAGGCTGAGGTAGGACAGGCGCTGCAGCCGGCCGAGGCTCGCCGGGACGCTGCCCGAGATGCCGTTGTCGGTGAGGTTCAGCATCTCGAGGCGCGTCAGGTTGCCGACGGCCGGAGAGAGCGTTCCCGTGAGGCGGCTCGCGGACACGTCCAGCGACGTGACCCGCCCCGTGGTGCAGTTCACGCCGCGCCACCGGCAGAAGGGCACCGTGGCGTTCCACGAGGCGAGCGCGCCCGTCGGGTCAGAAACGCCGGCCTTGAACGCCAGCAGTGCATCCCCGTCGGTGCTCGCTGCCGCCACTTGCAGGAACAGGAGCAGCACCACGAATCCTGCTCCACCAACCGGCCGCGCCATGCTCGCATAGCAGTTGTATCAAGTTTGCGATGTGTGACTGCTATCTTGCTGCATATACGCATGTGAAGCTGAGCTACTAATAGGGGCATGAGCATCTATGGTCATGCATTCGATCGGCAGTCAAATGAGAGACTTGTCATCCATTTTGATGCCGGTTTGCTGCAGCCAGAGCATTGCAGACATGTCACAGTCCGACAACGACTGAAACGAAGCGGCGGCTTGGAAATGTTTGGAGAACTTTGGTTCTGATGATATTTTGAGCTTGATGTTGCTAATTGAGTCGACGTGGAAAAACAGATGACTGAGTTCGCATGCTTGGATTGACTTGTAGAAGTCGTAGCAGCGGTGTAGACCGGTTGTTAAACCAGCTTTTTGGCTGTTCATGGATGATCTGGTTGGCAATAATTCGGCAGCGACGGGGTCTTTGACTTGCTTATATACGGCCAATCATTTCAGAACTGAGTCAAACGTCGTCCGTAATCTGTGCAGGAAATTTGTGATTGGCACGATTGCTACACTGTTTGCGAATAGAAATCAAGACTTTCTTTTCTGCGAAAGGACTCGAAAATGGAATCGTCGCAAAAAAAAACTCGGAAATGGAAGACCGAGTTGTCGAAAAGAAAAGGAAGACTGAATGTCAACCCATTAGTTAACTTAACGGTAAATATTCAATGCAAACTACATATTCGGGAGAATCGTAAAAACCCTCTTAAAAAGCCTACTTACAAGTTTTGAAAAATTATAAAACTTGGCTTACGTATAGAGGACATGGTGGCAAACATGCATACAAATTTGGTACCCAAATTCCCTACTTAACGGGCCTTTATGCACAAGAATTTGTAGATTTTCTCTTACTTAAGCTTTTTATTTTTTCCTCAGCTTTGGGCTACTTCACTGTCGACTGATATAGTTGTAGGTTTTCAAGAAGTTGTAGGGTCTTAATGGTTAAGATTTCTAGAGTTGTGGCTGCGTTGCGCACTGTAGCAATCAGATAGACCCTTGCAGCAGAATTTGTGGGTCTATCTGATTGCGTCAAAAATACTTGTGGGGGTATTGTGTTTTTCCATTTGCAGAATTGCAGACTGAGAGACTCGGTGATCAAAATCAAACCTGAATGTGCTCCTATCTAGGCCCAAAATGGATTTGCAGAATTTCTCAGGAAGTCCATTTAAGGTAGGCCCATTTCGTGCTTTCTTAGACGGGCCAAGGGATTCCTCTAGACTGGCTCAAGGCCGTCGACGCGAAGGAGAGCCTGACGGGAACGGCAGGACTGGAATCAATTCAGGAGCGGCGAAATTGACCAACCTACCGGCAAGCAAAGTACTCGGGCGGTCGAACGGTGTATGCATGCATCGTCGTCCACTCATCCTGCGGGCAACACGCCTGGGCGCCCTGCTTCCATGCGAATAATCACCGATTCACCGTGGTGCAGCACTGCAGCGGTGGTGACCGTGACAGCGGTCTGCAACTGCAGCTGCAGCGGCAGGGAACAATGTGTAATAATTGTACTTGCACCACCAACTACTCGTCACCGGATGCAATCAACAAACAGCTTGCCAGCCCAGCCTCACCTCATCTCGCACCTTCCTTCCTAGTAGTCGTGCCGCTATCATCCAGTGCGAGAGATTCCCGCCTCCTCGTCCTGGAGTTGGTAGGCTCTGTACTGTAGTACTGTATCGTTTCGACTAGTACCAGTCATCAGTGAGTGACAAACAAGCTGCTTTCTGACCAGGTTGCTAATCTGGACGAGGGCCACATATAACACCCTGCCTGAATCGTTTGTTCCGATGGAATTTCCTTTTTGCTGCTTTTAGCAGTTTTCTTGCTTCTTGGGAATACACAACTTCTTCATTGTGTATTGCAGTGAAGCGTAAATCACCAAGGTCATGTTTGGAAACCAAGCAGAGAGAAGTTGTAAATTGTCATAACCTCTTCATTGTGAATCTTTAGAACCCATTTCCACCTGGCAAATTCCTCCTCTGGCTCGCCAAGCCGCCAAGGATGCCGGGAACTGCTTACAACCACCAGTGATCAGTCCACCACTCATCTCCCTCCTATGAACACATGTCCTCCAGGTACGGGAACAGAGAACAGAACACAGCACATCTATCTCTAGCTAATGCCAATGGCTCTACCACCTACCACTGCTACTCGCGACACTAACCGGCCGTGCAAGTACGCAACGGTTGACATGATGCTGCCCAGCTTCTACTGCTGCTGCCGCGCCGCCGAGGCGGCGAGCACGAACCGGGACGCGAAGGAGGAGTATCCGTCGGCGCCGCCGTCCAGCGCGGTGCCGAAGTCGAAGTTGCGCGCGTAGCTGAGCGGGTCGTACTCGCCCCCGGCGCCTCCCGCCCCAGCCGGCCCAGCGCCAGCCCGCACCCCCGGCCGCGGCCATCTCGGCACGGGCCCCCGCGCGCGTTGCACTCTGCCATCTCGTCGGCGCTCTCTCTCTCTCTCTCTCTCTCTCTCTCCGGCTGCCCTCCACCGCCGAGCGTCTCTCTTGGTGACCGTGAGCTGCGGCGCGGCGGGTTGGAACTGGGGTGGACGAGTGAGTGAGTAAGTGAGTTGCGTTGGTGGTGGCGTGGGCGGGGCGCGTGCTCGATTTATAGGAGTTCGAGCATAGTGGAGTGGTGCGAAACATGGAGCGGGTGAATGGGGATGATGGTGGGAAGCGGTTTCCCGTTGCCCATGTGGTCCGGACATGGCACCTCAATAAAATACGGTACGGCGAGAGAGCGTAGAGTTGAGTAGGTGTGGCGTTTTCGCTGCTTTTCGAAGGATAAATTGACGAAAAATGGCTTCAACCACAAGGATAAGCTGCGAACCACTCCTCATAGCAGCTACTACTCGACCTTTTTCATCCAATGCAAAGTGGATGAAGAGGCATGATTAGCTAAGGAGCAGTTCAAAGAAAAAAAGTCATGGTTAGAGAGTCGTTTCAACAGCAAAATGAGCTCCACGAATCAAGGAAACTTGTGAAGCACTGCTGAAAAGATTCTCGTGCGGAGAGCAGGAGCGGCAGAAATAAACTGTGTTCGTCACTTGTCAGCTGGCGGCGGATGATCGGTCGGCGTGCAGCGGAGTACGTGCTCCCGAACGAGGTTTTGGATGCCCGAAAAAGGTGAAGAACCTCGGCAGCCGCCAGTGGGCGGTGCGGCGCCGGACCAAGGATTGTAATTTTGGAAAAACCGGATTTTTCGATCCTGGAAAAATCGGTTCGGTAAATAAAAAGACCGGTCGGTATACTGGTTCTTTCAAAAACACTATGTTAAATTTTTTAAAAAACCAGACCAGTTCGCGTATCGGACCGGACCGGAAAGTCCGGTTTTCGCGAAAAACCGGCCGGTATCGGTCGGCATTGCAATCCCTGCGCCGGACCGCGCCGTGTTCCGCGGGCCGATGCGTCCGAACCAGCAAACAGGCGTCGCGTTTGTGCGATCCAAGTACACTAGGCATACGATCTGGCGACGCGTCACCAGTTACAAGCGTACGCCATGCATGTACCATATCCTTTGCCGCAATACCTATTGCGGTTATCGCTACGCATCGAAATATGGAACGACGATGAGGTAACATTATATACTGGTCAATCATTTCATTTACATACATTATATACCGAGCTAGCTGATGGCATCCCTTGTCGCGTGCGTTGTTGACCGGACACTAGTTCATGTGCGTGTGATGCCGGAATAGTTGTTGTGGTATTTTTGTATACTGATTGAGCCTTGGCATACTGTTCTTTTCTCGTCCATTTTATGCTCCAAGGAATAAATCGTCGAGGCCCGCAACGGTCGGAATACAACATAGGGATAGACGCACAGATCGCTTTAGCTTGTCTGTTGGTGGCGCACTTGTGCTATGTCAGGCAACCAAACAGAAGGAGAATCAAACCTCTCATATCTTATTGGTAATAGCTTGATCTTAGCTTATGGTGTGTTTACGGATGTATTTTCCAGAAATGCTATAATGTATCTGCAAGCATCATCCAAGAGAGAGACCGAACGAGGCATGGACATCCTTCATCAATCCATGGCAGTGTCATCGATGAGTCAGCCAGAGACCGAACGAAGGCATGCACTTCATCTCAGTCCATGGCAATGTCATCGATGAGTCAGCAAGTTGCAAGAACCAACATTCCAGCCGACACTGACAACCAGCGAATTTTACACGATTTAAACAACAGTTCAAGCACGAGGCACCCACGCAGCTCCCAGGAATTTCACTTCGTCCCCGTACAATTTGACTGGTCAACACGACATGCTAGCTGGTAAGCTAGCTCGTCAGTTGCCAAAGAATATACAGAAAGTGTATCTTTGTAAAATCTCATATCCTCATTAGAGGAGCCTTTCAAATTGGTGCGTGCTCACCATGTGGAAACAGTGGAATCACACATGGTTTTGGAGATTCCACTTGGCGCATCACATGCTTGCACAGCAGTGCTGATGGCTGCTGACCCTAGTCAACATCCTAATCCCTTTTTGACTATTCAGTTCTTTTTCTCTGTAAATGTTTTCTCGTCTGATTCTATCTACAATAACATTACAATGTGGTGTCATCAGTTTTTTTTTTTGCGACGTCTACTAAGTACAAGGCCAAATCATCGTGTGCTAGTCAAGTCAGTTCAGGTCCGACCACTAGTTATCCCTTCTTACAAATACGATGAGGGGTGTTTGTAGCCGGCCATAGGCTCTTTCTCTTTTACAGTGTACCAAGCATCGATAGATCTTCCCTCAAAAAAAAAAGCATCGATAGATCTATCATGGGGCATGGAAAACGACTCATGTCCTAGCTGCTCCCTCAGATCCTACACCATAGATCATGGTGATCTCGTTCCATTTGGACCAGCTCATATCGCATCGACATATATCAGTGGCCGGGAGGATCACTGATCTGAGCAGTGTGCGTACCGTCACGCTAAAAGTAACCACTGGCAGTCCGATCAGGTAAAGTTGTTAACCGTGGGGATTCACTTGGAAGTAGCCTAATCGGTAGTGGCGATGGCGACGCAGAACGCCAGCAGTTTGCTGAGACAAATGGATGCAGACATGGTGCATGTGAGCTCTAACGAAATGGCCAGACCAAGCCCTAAACGGCCTAAAATTAAACTAGGAAAAATATTGCTTAAAGGTAAAGCCTGTGCCATTAACAAACCAACAGATCCCATCACTGGTGCGCTGATGATGAGTCTGTGGAATCAACGGTATAAATAGATAGAAAAATGTTACTAAATTTGTCTGAAACTGTTTAACCCTTTTCTATTACAGGCTACACTTGTAGCAGTATGCTTTAGTGCTTTCGGTGCCTTGTGATCGCAGGGCAAGTGCCCCAGTGGTCCTCATACTATGCATGTGACGGCGAAACGCTCTCACAAATGCGTCAGTTTTGTGCTGTAGCTTCAGATTCTTCTGCTGGTCAAGATACAGAAGTCTCGTCCTGATCAGCAGCGTCTCCAACCGTAGCGCACAATGTGTATTTAGAGATGCTCTGTTATGTTGGTTTGTTAATGGTCAGATCAGGTCAAATGGCTGAGTGTGCTTTTGGACTTGTATCATAAGATACGTTAGTTGGAGTAGCTTAGCAGGGACTCTATTAACTGGTGCGTGTTTTGTTGCATCCCTCTGAAAGCATAGCATGCCGACATGGTTTTATGGCTAGAGAGAGCCATAACTTTAATCAGTTTGTTTTAGGGGTCCTACAGAAAATAATCCTTTGATACGGTCCTACAGAAAATAATCCTTTGATATGCTGGAATATTGTTCTACAGTGGTCTATTTGTCTTGCAGTGAAGTTGTAAAACCGAGAAAATCGGTGCATCGCCGAATCCCCAAACTGCCAGGGTCACACTGTTAAGAAAAGAGAGGAGCAAAAAAGTATACAAGCGTGGACAGTGAATTCGTGGAGTAATCTTCTGGGCTGCAGCCCGGGACACTCTGAAATGTTACCTTGTCAGAGCCGTTTGGGCCCTTGAAGTTGTGGCTTTCAGGCCCACAATGTTTCGCCGCATTCTTCTCGAACCTGCCTGTGTTACTTCCTGGCCCGTCTACGTGGGACCGCTTGTCATCGTAGTCAGGTCGGACGGACCACAAGACACAGCAAGTCGTGCAGGTGCGACGCGCCCTACCACCGAGCCATGGAGACCTTCGCTCCGGCCAATCGTGGAAAGGCGATAGTAGCAAAGAGGACCGTGTGAGTGGTCTCCCGTCCCTTGGAAGCGATCTGTCGCCGTCCCCGCAACCATTGCCATACAGAACTTGTAACAAAAGACATGGTACATGACGCAAGAACAAACGTCCTGGGGTTGGGAATGTCGCACCAACAGGCAACAGATACAAGATTTCTGGAGTTAATAATTTATAAACAACGAACCTGAAGCTATGTTGTCTCGTGAATAGTTGTCGGCAATCGCCCAGTTACCGTCGAGTCAGAGCAAGCCCAATGCTTGTCGTAACGACCGACAGCTAGGACTTGAAGGTGAGCTGGCGGAGAGAGAGAAGCGTGCTCGGCGCCGCAGGTTGCGACCGTCTGGACGCGCGCTCCAAGGCCATGCATGCTGCTGCCGTGTACTGTCGTGTGAAGGAAAAGGAGATTCTCTGGATGACGAGTGGGTTCAACTAAATAGAAAATGAAGATTGGAGTGCATGAACCGACAAAGGGTTGGATGAATTAGTCTGTAGTCTTGTCTGAAGAGGGCTGTCGCACGCAACGCAGGGGGGCATATTATCGTTGCAGAAAAGTCTATTTTATCTCCCTCAACTTTTACTGTTGTTTGATTTTTCTTTCTCTATTACAAAATCAGGTAAGTTGACTCTCTCAACTCGTGAAACCGGACTTTTTCCCTCCTTGACCGGGTTTGGATAGCGGTTTTGACCAAGTCAACATCTCGGACCCACGTGTCATTGATCCAAAACGTCACTGACATGTGGGACCCACTTGTAAGTGACCCATCTCTAACATGCAGGACCCACTTGTAAGTGACCCATCTCTAACATGCGGGACCCACTTGTAAGTGACCCATCAGTTGGGTCACTTACAAGTGGGTCCCGCACGTCGGCGGCGTTTTGAGTCAATGACACGTGGGTCCCACCTGCTGACTTGGTCAAAACCGCTAGCCCAAAACCAGTCAGGAAGGGAAAAAATTCGGTTTCAATAGTTGAGAGAGTCAACTTACCTAGTTTTGAAAAATTAAGAGAGACAAAACAGACTTTTTCCTTCTCCTTTCCGGCTTTGCGTAAAGAGCTTACGCGGGCTGGGCCAGCTTTTTTGGCGGACGCATCCAGCTCACGTGCTAGGGCCCGGCAGCACGCCGCACCTTCCCAAAACCGAACAAAACTCAGATACGCGATTCCCAGAAACTCCACCACAGTTTGGTTTCTGTCACCATCCCAGCACTCATCAGCGTGTGCGACGTTCTACTCTTCCTCTGATGTTTTAGTGTCACCGTGCTACGTATAACCTTCGAAATTAATTGCTAATTTTGCACAGAAATGATGCGGTTCAAGTAATAACAATCAGTACGATTTCTTACTGATTCTGTGCGTTTTGAACTGAGTGTGAAATGCGAAATTAAAATACTACTTGCAGAAACGAAAATGAAGGCATAAACAGCTCCGCCCGAAGGACCGAGAGAGGAGGGCAGCACAGGCACAGCGCAACTGCACAGTTCGCCGCCTCCGCCCTCCCTCTCCTTCTCCGTCCCCATTCCGCCACCGTTCTCCAGGCGAGGCGAGGCGAGGCCTCAGGCACCGCCGAACCGGATGGCGTCGCTGTCCGTCTCCCTCCGTGCCTCTGCCTCCTCGGCCGCAGCCGCCGGCGGATCACGCGCCGCCGACGCCATCAAGGTCCCATTTCGCGACCCGATCTCTCTGTTATCCCTCCCATACTATGGGAGTGGCGCAAGTAAACTATATTTTCTATGGGAAATGCTCCATTTTGCTTTCGTCAACTTGTCTCATTTTGCCTTGCCAACTTGTCCGTTGTCAGGGTAGGGTCCTAATGAAATTTCCATGGATTATTTTTCCATTACCTGTTTTTTTCCATTGCCTGTAATTTCCTTGCAGACAAAATGTTCCCTTTTTTTCTTAATTCTGTTGCAGAGTTGGTTCATGTCGCTTTTGCCTTTGCAAAAATTTGCCCTATTGAAATTCGATGTGTCTGATAACGGTGGGTGCAGGTGTCGTGCGTGAGGAGCAAGATCAGCGGCAGCTTCCCTTCCATAGGAGCTTCAAATTCACAGTGAGTAGCTTCTTGCCGTTCCATAGGTCACAACATTGGAAACCTGCGGCTGAAGACCTGAAATATTAAATGAATTAGAAGTACAATCCTTGCAAAGCAGTTGTAAACAGTCTATTTTCAACTCCCTGTGAACTGCAGTGCTAGGAGCCTCGAGCCTGTTAGAGCCACAGCAACACAGGTGCCTCCTGCCGCTCCCCGTAAGTTGCTACATTCATCAAGTTTTGAGGAGATTTTGGCAGCTTGCAGAGTTTCTTATGCGGGACACACTTGTAAGTGACCCATCAGTTGGGTCACTTACAAGTGGGTCCCGCACGTCGGCGGCGTTTTGAGTCAATGACACGTGGGTCCCACCTGCTGACTTGGTCAAAACCGCTAGCCCAAAACCAGTCAGGAAGGGAAAAAATTCGGTTTCAATAGTTGAGAGAGTCAACTTACCTAGTTTTGAAAAATTAAGAGAGACAAAACAGACTTTTTCCTTCTCCTTTCCGGCTTTGCGTAAAGAGCTTACGCGGGCTGGGCCAGCTTTTTTGGCGGACGCATCCAGCTCACGTGCTAGGGCCCGGCAGCACGCCGCACCTTCCCAAAACCGAACAAAACTCAGATACGCGATTCCCAGAAACTCCACCACAGTTTGGTTTCTGTCACCATCCCAGCACTCATCAGCGTGTGCGACGTTCTACTCTTCCTCTGATGTTTTAGTGTCACCGTGCTACGTATAACCTTCGAAATTAATTGCTAATTTTGCACAGAAATGATGCGGTTCAAGTAATAACAATCAGTACGATTTCTTACTGATTCTGTGCGTTTTGAACTGAGTGTGAAATGCGAAATTAAAATACTACTTGCAGAAACGAAAATGAAGGCATAAACAGCTCCGCCCGAAGGACCGAGAGAGGAGGGCAGCACAGGCACAGCGCAACTGCACAGTTCGCCGCCTCCGCCCTCCCTCTCCTTCTCCGTCCCCATTCCGCCACCGTTCTCCAGGCGAGGCGAGGCGAGGCCTCAGGCACCGCCGAACCGGATGGCGTCGCTGTCCGTCTCCCTCCGTGCCTCTGCCTCCTCGGCCGCAGCCGCCGGCGGATCACGCGCCGCCGACGCCATCAAGGTCCCATTTCGCGACCCGATCTCTCTGTTATCCCTCCCATACTATGGGAGTGGCGCAAGTAAACTATATTTTCTATGGGAAATGCTCCATTTTGCTTTCGTCAACTTGTCTCATTTTGCCTTGCCAACTTGTCCGTTGTCAGGGTAGGGTCCTAATGAAATTTCCATGGATTATTTTTCCATTACCTGTTTTTTTCCATTGCCTGTAATTTCCTTGCAGACAAAATGTTCCCTTTTTTTCTTAATTCTGTTGCAGAGTTGGTTCATGTCGCTTTTGCCTTTGCAAAAATTTGCCCTATTGAAATTCGATGTGTCTGATAACGGTGGGTGCAGGTGTCGTGCGTGAGGAGCAAGATCAGCGGCAGCTTCCCTTCCATAGGAGCTTCAAATTCACAGTGAGTAGCTTCTTGCCGTTCCATAGGTCACAACATTGGAAACCTGCGGCTGAAGACCTGAAATATTAAATGAATTAGAAGTACAATCCTTGCAAAGCAGTTGTAAACAGTCTATTTTCAACTCCCTGTGAACTGCAGTGCTAGGAGCCTCGAGCCTGTTAGAGCCACAGCAACACAGGTGCCTCCTGCCGCTCCCCGTAAGTTGCTACATTCATCAAGTTTTGAGGAGATTTTGGCAGCTTGCAGAGTTTCTTTTACACAGTTTAATTTTTCTTCTTATGTTTCTGTAGAATCTTCCAGCGGGGAAAAGACAAAGGTCGGCATCAATGGTGAGCACCTTCCTAAACTGAGAAACCAATGTGATCAATCCAGTGTTTAACCAAATCAAGATTCACTTTTACCATTCTCGTAGGAGTTGTTAAAATGTTGCTAGCTCTACATTTAGTCCAGTTGGTCCTCAAAAAATATTGTCGCTACCTCTAAACCCATCTCCAATAATACTCTTTTGTCCTTCTTGAAGGATTTGGACGAATCGGAAGACTGGTTCTACGAATTGCAACCAGTAGAGATGACATTGAAGTTGTGGCTGTTAATGATCCTTTTATTGATGCCAAGTACATGGTAATAAAGCAATTCAGTTTGGTACTAAGTCCATTATATATTTTTAAGGATACTACCTTGCTTTCTACAGTGTGAGTTTGTCATTTTGTGTTAGGCTGACTTACCAGAATAATTATTTTAAAATGTTTGCCCTAATGAAAAAATTCACAGGTTCACTTGTCCTGTTTTACTTTGTTACTTGTCGTTCCACGGCTTCAAATTTCTGGACTATGGTTTCATTATGCTGTAAAATATACTATTTCATCGCGTGGCTTCCAATTAGGTTGGTCATGACATCTGTCCTGTTTCAGGCTTATATGTTCAAGTATGACTCCACACATGGTCCGTTTAAAGGCACCATAAAAGTTGTGGATGCATCAACCTTGGAGATTAACGGGAAGAAAGTCTCAGTTACAAGCAAAAGGTGAGAACATGAAGGTTTCAGGCTTAACTGAATATTTGTTGTGACAGTTATTCCTTACTCAGTATGATTACTTGCGCATGTTTCTGTTACATAGATTGGCTAGTAAGTTTGAGCTTACTATTTTCAGTGTCATCTGATATTGTATTTTGATAGTGGCCGATTCTCAAGTAGTTGATGGTTGTTTTGGCATACTGAATATCTGGCCGTGAATTTCATTGTATTGTCGGTATACCAAATTTCTTATTTTAAAATACGGATATGCCTTGATTTTTCATTTTATCTTTTTAAACATAAATACAGCAAGGGAGGCCCCTACTGTGTTAGAATGGCCTTGCTTGCACCTATGTCCGAGTGAACATTTAGAGTATGATAGTGTTGACCAGTCATACTGCAAAATGAACAAAAGATGCAAGTCTTAAGTATTTAATGTCCACTGGTGTAAAACGACAGCTATACACATTGTATAAAAATTTGTAACCCATGGTGTCTTCTCTGTAAATCTAGTACTTTGGACTTCTCCTGTGGACTTGTGGTCATGTCAATTTTGCGGCAATTCTTTTTGCCTCCTGATCGTTTGTTTGTGGACTTGCACATATCAATTTCAGAGATCCCTCAGACATCCCTTGGGGTAGCTACGGAGTTGAGTATGTTGTTGAATCATCTGGAGTTTTTACGACAATCGAGAAAGCATCAGCACATTTGAAGGTTTCTTATTGCTTTTGGAAACCATAACCCTAAGTGTACTTTATTATGTTTTGTTAATATAAGAGGAATAGATCTTCTATAAATGTAGTAGTTGGGATCTTCCCCATTATCTTTTGGATAGATGTTTCCTTTTTACTGAGAATTTGTAGCTCATTATCTTTTTGACTTAGAAACTACAAACAACAACCAACATTTTTTATTCCATATGATATATTAGAGAAAAAAATGTGTCATTGACGTGTAACAAAATGCTGATATTTCCATTGCTTTATTTATAGGGTGGTGCAAAGAAAGTGGTGATATCTGCTCCATCAGCTGATGCTCCTATGTTTGTGGTTGGAGTAAACGAGAAGAATTACGAGCCTGGCATGAATGTTGTCTCTAATGCAAGCTGTACCACCAACTGCCTTGCTCCGCTTGCTAAGGTTTTCATATTTCCTTAAGCCATCTCCTTTTTCTGCTTGATATGCCAAATGTGGTTGATCATGTATATCAATATTTCCACTATTGCGCATGCAGCACCATTGCCCATCCTTGCCATATTTAAATATGTATCATGTTCTGTAGGTTGTCCATGAGGAATTTGGCATTGTTGAGGGACTCATGACAACCGTCCATGCTACAACAGGTTCTTTTCTCCTCTATAGGACTTTTCATAGATACAAGGTTACCTGAAGCCTGCGGATGTTTAAATTTAAGTATCATGACATATTTTTCCTGGTGCATTCAGCTACCCAAAAGACTGTTGATGGTCCTTCCATGAAAGATTGGAGGGGAGGACGTGGTGCTGGTCAAAACATCATCCCTAGCTCTACTGGTGCAGCAAAGGTTTTCTTTTATCAAAGACAAAGATTTAAACATTCCTTACATTTGAATTTTACTAAGCTATCTATCTTGCTTTATACCAGGCTGTTGGGAAGGTCCTTCCAGCGTTAAACGGAAAACTCACTGGTATGGCCTTTCGTGTACCAACACCAAATGTATCTGTCGTTGACTTGACCTGCCGGATTGGGAAAAGTGCTTCCTATGAAGATGTGAAAGCAGCTATCAAGTATGTGATCCAAACTTATGTGCCCTTTCGCTTTATGATACCTAAATACCTAGTTGCTGATTACTGTGTTCCTTTTGGCAGTATATCTTGCTACATTTTTTGTAACCAATTTTGGCTGGGCTCATACACTCCACTGCACCATTCCAAGTTTTTTTTTTATCCTGTTATCATGTAGTAATTCAAAGGAGTACTTACTCTATAGCTTGTTAATGCATTATGACCACAGGACTTAGCTATTCCATCTGTTAATGTAAAGGTGCAGCCCTCATAAGCATTTAATTATTCCAAATTCAATTCAAATTGGTTTATTCTATAAGCGATTAGAATATGCTACCAATATTCTTTGAAACCTGCCTCCAGTGGCAACCTGTCAGTCCAATGTCACGCTCACCTATATCTGCTGTCATTATTTTCAGGGCAGCATCAGAGGGTGCACTCAAAGGCATTTTAGGCTACACAGATGAGGATGTTGTTTCAAATGATTTTGTCGGTGATGCTAGGTGAGTTTCAGTGAATCCATCTATAACCTTTGCTACGTACATGGAAATCAAAATTGCTAAATTATGTCACAACACACACCAGGTCGAGCATATTTGATGCCAAGGCTGGTATTGGCTTAAGTTCATCTTTCATGAAGCTTGTGTCTTGGTACGACAATGAATGGGGCTACAGGTGAATATCCACTAAATTAGCTTCGTGACTAACTGTATTTTTCCACCGACTTATTTTTCACTAGAGACTGATGCTTCTTTTCTGCAGCAACCGGGTCCTGGATTTGATTGGACATATGGCTCTTGTCAACGCTAAGCGCTGATGCACGCATGTGGGTCCTCGAGTAGCGTAGGAAGAGAAGGCTGCAATTTTGAAGGCCTGCTGTACAATAAGATGGACCCCGAACACACATAATCGAAATCGCCCGACTTGAAGGTTGAAGCTATATGATGTGATGAACGTATTTGTTGTTGAATTGTTGAGGGATAATTATGAAGCACGAGCCCTGTATTGACCATTGAAACTTACATTGAAGTACATGTTGGTGTTTTACCTGGTGATTGTCACACACCACGATTTGTCCCACATGAGCCAAGTATGAAGAAATAGCATCTCACCATTGCTTGCACAGAACAACATTCCGGTCCTCAGCTCCAGCAACCTGCACTAGCCAACAGTCCAGAACACAACCTAGCATCAATATCTCCGGAAAGCTATTTCAATCCTGATGATGACGAAATTATCCATTTCTCCCTCTTCAGGCTAGGCCAGTCTGGGTCCCCATTGAGCTTAGCGTTGACAAGAGGCGAGAGCCGTGACAACCACTGGCAGCATCGCCTTCATCATCACATCCCATTCCGGCCCCTACCAATCAAGTGGTTCTTCAAGTGGAGGGGCATCACGGCTCCGGAGATAACCCTAGGAATCGCCTCCAAGTTTCCCCTTCTTTCTTGTGTCATATCCCACGAGCGTGACCCGCCCTAGTGCCCATTGATTTTGCCAATCTGCTTGTTCACTCCTCATGCTCCGTAGTGTCAGCAATGTTGTCTCGTTCGGTAATTAGTAACATAGTTTAGGTAGGTTGATTTCAGTGAGACATCACTGGTAATATGGACAAGTTGGCGTTGATTAAAGATAGTATGTACAATGGAGATGCTTAAGAGGACTGTTCACTTTTTGTGAAAAAAACGGTTTGTATTGACACAAGGCGCTTAATAATTGATTAAGTTAATATCTGTGATGCTTAAGTTGTGTCGCAATAGGGGACTCTCCCCTCCAGTTTCGTCAAAAAAAAAAGTTGTGTCGCAAGGCGGTTAGATCTCTTTAAGCACCTTTTCTCAATTGTAGAGAAGAAAGATTTTATACAGGTGCTCATTGATTCTCTCTCTGTTCACACTTGTAAACACCTTGCATTGTCGTGCTACGCTCGGTTCTTTCAAATGTGCTTTGAGATGCATGCAGAACGAGAGACCAAGATGGTTCGACAGATTCTTTTTTTTTTTAATCGACATGAATGTCATAGTAGATCTGATGCCTCAGAGCGTGAAAGGACATCCGCTTAAGAGGAGGAAAGCCAAGTTCCATGAAGTTTTGTTGTAGTTTTTGGAACACTTTTCACTCATTCGCATTGCATTTTCTTAAGGGCCTGTTCGTTTCCGGAGCAAAAATTTTAGCCATTTAGAATTTTGTCATTTAAAAGTACTAATTAAAGTCTAATTACAAAACTAATTGCAGGGCCCCTAGGCTAATTTTCGAGACGAATCTAATGAGGGTAATTAAGACGTAATTAGAAGATAGTTACTGTAGCATCACTATAGCGAAACATAGCTTAATTAGGCTCGTTAGATTCGTCTCGTAAATTAGCCCCCATCCCTAAAAAGGTTTTGTAATTAAACTTTATTTAATACTCCTAAATGACAAGATTCCCTTTGATGTGACAGGGGCTAAAATTTTAGCCCCTGAAACGAACAGGCCCTA
>LAPY01000328.1:84785-113074 GCA_000970635.1 Eragrostis tef | reverse complement strand
CGACGCATCTGCCCAGCGCGTGACAGCGATCCAAACCCCCATAACCCGCGACCCTGGCCGCGCCACGCCACGCCCCCAGAACCGAGTGCCGCCAACCAAGTACTACTACTACTACTCCTACACACCACAGCGCCGCTCCGGACGCGATCTCCGGACACCAATTATTGAGCGGCCGCGCCGGTTGTCTCGTTGCGTGACGGTGCAACACGTAGTACTACAGAAACCATGCATATCAGAGCAGCCGGCCGTGCGATCATGTTCGGTGCTGCATGGGCGCCGGGAGGAATTTCACCGCCAAAGCAGCTGTAAGTAAAACTGAAATTACCCACCCAACCCAAATTGTCGACCCAACAATCATCGCCGGCGGCGACAGGAGGAAGAGACAGAGGTTAATCAATGGAGTGGATCTTCACATGGAATGAGAAGATTGGCTGGATCCATCCATCCCAGGCGACGCAAGCGAATCCTCTTCCTGTCCGGCCTACGATGTAGCGCATGCAGCAGCTACTACTAGTACTACAGCCCCTGGTTCCCGATCCTGAAGTGACAAATCATAGTCGGAGCCCCACGTTAAAAGACGGCCGCCGTATGGCACAGCCCTGTTCTCCCATACATGCAGCACGATTAAAAATGCAACTCACATTTCATACACCTACAGGACACTAGTAGTAGGACTTCCATCCATCCCTATGCCGGAAATCAGAGGCAGCCGAACATGTCAATAACTAACCAGCAGCGGGGCCGGGGCCTTCCTCTCTGGACGGAATCGAGGTGCCGCCATGACAAGACTTGACATGCTCCAACAGTGCAGCGGAATAGTGTCGGGCAGAGCCAGGACGCGTCCGTCCGTCCGTCAGTCTCCATGCACCATGCATGTAGAGCCGCTGCACACTGCTGCGACCGTCGCGGTGGAGGATCTCCTTTTTCCTCGCTTCGCCGATCGATCGGCATGCAGCAGCAGTACATGGGCTGCATGGACCAACACATGGACGTCGTGCCTGGTGCGTGAGGGCTCATCAGAACTCGCAGCAGCGACGAGTCTCGTCACGACGTCACCTCAGTTTCGTTATCCACTTCTTCATCATCGCCTTTGATCGCTCCATGCATGGGTTCACATATCTTGCCCTGATCGATCGCATTGCTCTTGTCCACACTTGAATTATCTTAATCCCTTTGCTTGCCGGCAGTCCAAGATTCTAGAGCTTATAAATAAGCAGCGAATTCCAACATGCTGAGCGTTCATACCACATGGTCTAGTGGTAATACCACATGGTCTAAAACCTTAATTCTACACAAACGTATTCCATGCAGCAGTGATGCAATGTACAATTAAGTAGTCCTGCAGCAGATCAGAGTAGTGGTGCACTACGATTGTATGGTGCTGCTTTCCTCGGACAAGGCAGCATGACAAAGAGCATATGGAGGGCCCTGTCCAGTTATCCCCATGCCGTAACAAACCCCGTTATTGAAGCTGCTGCATATGCAGGAGTACACACAAAGTTCCCTTTGGACCCTGCACCGCAGCCCTCTGCTCCTTTCTCTCGGACAAACAAAGCATCACTGCAATACCAGCATCTGCATCCTGCACATGACGATATACAGATAGCCTTTTGTCCGCGCCCGATCGATCAAAAGCCCCTGATCTGATCGTAGGTAAGGCACGTACGTACGTAGCAGCTGCAACGGGGGTCTCCGCCCCATGCACTCTTGTTCATGTCAGGCTCGGCACGTTGCCTCTCCGGGAACCAATGCAGTGCAACGGTACAAAAGCAGCAGCATCTATCGCGCGCGCTCCGGCGTGGAAGCTGCACCTGCAAAAGAGGCTGCCTGCAACCAGCTGCGGCGCCGCATGCGGTTCCATCCCTGGCCAGGTCGTCGTTGGTTCGAGTTGTGGCGAGGTCGCCGAGATGGGTACGAAACAGTCTCTAGATGAATGTTCAGGTTTTGTGCCGCTCCTCCATGCCTCGCTGCCGCCAGGACCATGCATGCCATCAGTAATCTGCTTTCTCCCCTGCAGTGTTCGGAAAGAAAAAACTGTACAGACCTTAATGCATTTTGGCACGAAGTAGGAGTTGTGTGGTTAGGGGTTTGCCATTGCTAGTGCAACTGATCTCTGACTGCGGAGACGTAGACAGTATTTTGTCGATCGATCCAGGTCAGGTATCTCCAATAAGACTTGTTCGAATTTTTGTCTTGTGATATCAAATAGTTCCTCTCCTCCTGGACTCCAGTTTCGATCGAATGGAGCGCTTCCTTTTTTTTTATTTTTCAACTGTCCCTAGAACCAGAACCAATAGGACGTGGCTATGAAAGATTATAAATCATAAGTTTATTGATTGTGAATCGATGCTGATGAGTGAGCTAATTAACTCAAGTCACGGCGCGCGTTCCCGAATTACAGCACGCTCTCGGGGCAGGGAGCCTTTGTCGGCACGAGCAAACCGCGAAGCCTTTGAAAGCGTTGCGTCCAGAGAGAGAGAGACTCCGTCGATCTGAACAAGTGAAGTAATCTAAGGCTCCACCAGACCACTAGCACGTTGAACCCTTATCTTCGTTTGGTCTTATCTTAGTGGTCTACTGTCTTGTCAATATTAAGCAAATTTGTCTCAAAAAAATATTAAGCAAATCCTTGTTTGTGCGCCCATACTAATATCAGTCTTGTGCTACTACTACCTTTTCGCTATGTGTGTGATACAGAAACAGAGCAGCGAAAGAAAAACGAAGGAAAATGCGATTGCAATCTGATTCGCTTCCCTGACTAGCTATCTCTTGGTTCCGCTCTTGTTCATGCTTATGGTAAAAACGAATGGAATCGATCACGGCTCCCCATTCGGCTACATCTGGCGAATTCTCACTTCTCATCTTCTACTGCAAGGTCGAAGCAATGGGCCGTCACGTGGAGAACTTAATCCCGTCGAAACCATTCTCGAGTTGCGACTGCGAGCTAGCTGCATCCAGCTAGTTGATGCTATCTCGGGAAGACAAGAAGATCCGTCGAGGTGACAAGTTTGCGCTGGGCGGCTGCTTGCGAAACTCAGACAATTTGGTTTACCAGATGCCCCTGCCTACGTCTAGTCTTAAGGTAAATTGCAACACAAAAATTGTACTATTCGAATATGGTTCAGGAAACGGGAATATAGTTTCAATCTATCATTTTTACGAGGATCAATCACCAAATTATGTAATTGAGATGTCTATATTATGAACCATTTGCTCTGCGTGTATGTAAATTTTTGCAGTTTATACTGATATGCGCAGATATATAATGAAAGAAAAATACCTTGTGCTTGAACTAATTAAAATCCTAAAATGCCATCTTGGTCCGCAGCCGGCTCCACACATATTATTGAGACAACGATAGCATATATGGGTGTCAACATTTGGAGAACGGGGAGTACAGGAGTTCTTCCTCTGTTCATGTTTATATGATGTTTGGAGAACTGATTTTAGAGACGTCTAAGGAAAAATAAAATATAAATTAAGAAGTTAAATTGACATTATGAAAAAACTTGAGAAGATCGAATGAAATGACATACTGTAATATGAAAAGAAGGGAGTATTAACTCATTTATTCTTCTTGAGAGTAGTAAAAGTTGGAGGGGAATGGATTTTCTAAGATGTTGGAGTAGTATTCCATAATTATGGTTGTTTGGGAAGCCAACAGTAAAACAACAAGACGGATCTGAGTTGGCCTTCTGTTCCAGCTGAGAAGCCGACACTTCTCTAGTCCCGAAAACGCTGCTTTCGGCCACTCAAGAAAGGTGGTGAAGCGTGCAGGTAGGTCCCCTTGGAGGCGCTGCACATACGTCCTCTGACTTTTGATGTTACCACCGATCTTCCATTTGCCTAGCTACGTTAACCAGGACAAATGATCGATTTTATTAATTTCATTGTTCTAAGTCAAAGCTATTGTAAATTACGATTCCCGTGCAACCTAGTGGCAATACACCAATGTAGCCTTCTGCATGCATGGGTACCCACCATTAACATTTGTTAGCTAACAGTTAGAACTTTTTTATGAGATGATATATACTCCGCGGAGTATTAGTAAACAACCTAATTTAGGACACTCTGGGACTTACGCAGCGATACACTAGTTACCTCAAGACTATATGGATCATCACAGCTGCATGCATGTAGCCGACTGATTAGATCGTACGTGTACGTGGACAGCGTGCGTCTACTCATGCAGTTTCCGATCAAAAGGTGAATTACGTAAAGTAGCAGCCGGTCTAGCTGAAAATAGATGAAAAAACACCCTTTAATTTCTGCCACCTGGGTCTATATATCGACCTGATCATGACCTTCATGGCCCATCCAAGGCAGAACCAAGGGCACCAAATTAAAGACCCGTCTCTCCCATCTAACACGGCGACGAGCACGTCGGCCCGTCCTTGCCGGTCAAAGAACACACGTACAGACAATGAAACCGATGGAGACCCAAACACGATGCAAGTAGTACCGCCGATTACCCTACACATGCATGATGCATGCATCTGCATGCATGAACCATGATACTCCCATCACTCCAAGCTACGAGATTAACACCACTGGTCAATTAACAAACACATCTCACAGTTATCAACATCTATTATATCTGGACCTTGGAATCGATTAATAGTGTACGCGTGCTTTGCATGCGAGCAAACGTAACCCCCGTTACATCAAAGTACAAAATTGGTAGCCACCGACCCCAACGAGGTTGCCTGTGCCTACCTGGGCCTGTAACAGGGGCAGTTGCTACAACCAGCAGCAGCTAGCTTTGCTTCACCCTGCCTCCTCTGAAGTCTCGTCAAAACACTGCACCAAGATGGCCCTAGAAAAGGCCACCCGTCTCTCTCAGCAACCAGCAGCACCCAACCAACCAACACGCCCACTCTCTCTACATGGCTAAACACATGATTAAGTACTGCTACTAACACTAACAGCTACAGGTAATTAACAGCATAATAACACACACACATATATAGGGGTGGAGCTCGATCTGTACTAGCTAGCCACGGCTAAGCTGGTGGAGAGCCGATCGATCGAGCTCGGTTAGGCGAGCGGCGCCCTATGGGGCGCGCCCTTCCGCCTGTTGCCGAGCGACAGGACGAGCTGCGGGAAGAACCCACCGCCGCCGCCGCTTTTCTTCTTCCTGGGAACGTCGTCGCCGCCACGCCGCGCGTTCCGGGACCCGCCGGTGCTGGAACCGCCGCTGGCGTTGCCATGGTGCAGGGGAGCCTCGAGGATGGAGTTGGGCGTGACCTGGCCGGCGGCGGCGGAGTCGTCGTCGAAGCCGTCGACGCGGAGGTTCTCGAAGCGCGGGAAGCCGCAGCCGAGGTCCGGCGCGTCCAGGATGTTGGACAGGTCCCCGCCCTGCATCATCACATGATCCACCTGCAAGTTCAAATCCGTGTGCACCCGTTCCTCGTTAATTACAGCTCATGGCGAATTATGGCAGAAACGTACGTGCACCGTGTATATGTGCAGTTATGCAACTTAATTAGGGACGTGCCAGGTGATACCCTTGAGCGAATGGTTGTTTTTTTGGGTATAGGTTACCTTGCAGGAGAGGCAGCAGAAGTGGAAAGGCTCTTGAAGGATCCTGTCACAGGTCAGGCACACGTTGCCAGAGCCTTTGAAGGGCCTAGATTGAGGCCGCTGCTTCAGGAAGATTACCTTCGCGCCATTGATCGTGTAGGGCTGCATGCATAGATACGCACAAGATCTTGAGAGGCTGTGATTTCATACTCTACATTGGTGGGCTAGCTAGAGAGTTTTTGTCAGCGATGCTTCTTCACCTGAACAAAGGAGCAGTCGATGAGCCTCTCGAGATCGTCCAGGCGCACCACGTCATGGTACACGTACCTCCGCACCTGACCAAGTACAATTTATACAACTTATTAGAGCATATTCATACGGTTTCAAGTACACACAAGCGATTAGTACTGCAGAATCTTCAGGAATTATGGTAATCAAAAGTACGGTGCTCGTCGTGTGTGAACGAGATGAGGCTGTGGTACGTAACACAGTGGTACTACTGAAAAATAATTCCATCCGGATGCATGCATGCATGCAGAAAGGCGTGGTGAGTCACCGGTAATAATTGCGGCACTTTGACCGGCGGCTCGTCGCCATCCTTATCGCGGGAGACCAACGAGAGGCGCATCCACAAGACCCCAAACAACGAAAACGACCAAGCTGCCCTCCAGTGCTGGGGTACTCTTCAGCCAAATCCAAGCAAGATCCGGAGGGTAGAGTGGTAAAAAGATCTCACGGGCCAGACTATTAACGGGGGTGGGGTAAAAGGTGAGAGTGAAATCAGGGGAGCTGAGTCTTCTCTAGTTTGGCCACTCGGGCCAGAGCCAGCCACTAGAAGCTAACTGTGGCCTGAATGGATGAACAGTATCATATCATGAAGGCCTCTTGGACGGTAGCAAGCGGCGGAGCAGGGATTATACAAAGGCGAGGAGCGAGCAACAGTGTTGAGGCGAGCACTTGCTCGACAGTAACAGGAGACGCAGGCCTTGTTTTACCACGGTAAATTGTACCGCGGCCAATGACTGCAAGAGTGGCAGCTGCTGCACCAGGAATGCCCACCCATGCCTCAACCAACCAACGAACCAGCGTCGTCGTCGCAGGGGAAGCGAGGATCAGGGAACGGTGCTTTGCTATACATGGCAAGCTGCGGCACCAGGAATGCCCAGCCATGCCTCAACCAACCAACCAACCAGCGTCGTCGTCGCAGGGGAAGCGAGGATCAGGGAACGGTGCTTTGCTATACATGGCAAAACAATTCCGGATAACCCAGCCCATTTGTGTTACATGTACATAAAGCAGGAGGGAGGAAGTGGATGCGACTGAACCAAACTGAACTGAACTGACGTAAGAGTTCGGAACAAATTTGGTACTACAGTAGAATCACTATTAGCACCGTTAAGAGGCAGGCCAGGCACACGCAGCTTTACGCAAGGGAGAGAGATCAGAATCAGCTAGTGGAAAGGTCAAGACCGATCTCAGAGGGAGACGACGGTGCCAGCCTTTGGCTGCGACGTTTGCAGGCAAGCACGCGCTGCAGGAAAGCAAAGCGTTATGGCAGAGGTGGTGGAAATGGAATGGAAACATGGATGATGGATGGGAATTCAGGTTAATTATAAGACCATGCTAATTTGGGGTGTGCGGCCAAGGCACATCAGCCTCCCCAACTTTATTCTTTCCATCCTCATCTCCCAGTAGAGAGGGGAGTGAGTTACTCCTGCCACCAAACCGAGCCAGAGCAGGACGGCAGGGCACCGGATGGAAAATGGAAGAGGGGGAGCATGCAGTGAATTTTCCTTCTTTTTTTTGTGAACTGAGCATGCAGTGAATTGGCAGAAACACAGTGGATGAAAATGAAAGAAAGATGTCGCAACCAGAATTCTACAGTAATTTTTTTTATTTGCCCACAGCTTAATTGAGAGAAATTTAGTTAACTGGTGGGAGTAATTAGGCGTGGTGTGAGTGAGCTAAACGAGAATAACACACGACCCATTGATAAACGACAAGGGGAAGCGGAAAGAGCAGCACGGGGTTCCAAACTGCCTAGGGACTGCGCTAACTCAAGCCCGCCGCAATTAAGCCCACCCGAAGCCACTATAGCGTAATTAATGAAAACGAAACGAGAACCTAGCAAGGTAGCTACAGCGCCGGTCGTAGATCCCCCTTTGAAGAAGCACTATCAGGCTAATCCGTCCAAGCAAGTACGAGCACGTCGACCCTACGGCCACCGGAACACTGAATTGAGCAAAAAGACACAAGAATTACTAACAGAACAAGGAATCTAAAACGGCTTGCATGCGTGAACTTACTACTGTCAGCTAGGAGTAGAGCTAGAATTATACTACTGACGATTACTAGCATATGGTGCATGGCAAACCCAAGCCAAGTTGGAGTAACAATTCGTGAAGATCACGAGCATGCAGAAGGGAGGATGAAGGAAGGAAGGAAGGAAGGAAGGAAGGAAGGCGATGATGAATTGGTGCTACTGGTATTCCTTACTTGGATGAGCGGGTGGTGGCGGTGCGCGGCCGCGCAGTGCGGGCAGATGCTGGCGCAGCAGCTGAGGCAGAAGATGTTCTTCTCGTTCTTCTTGCAGTTCTGGTGCGCCTCGCACGCCACGAAGAAGCTCTCCTCGACAAGGCCCCCGACCCACCCAGGCCTCATCCCCATCTCACTCTTTTTCTCTCTGAGAGAATTCCCTCACCAATTCGATCTCTCGTGCGCGCCGACGAAGAGAGGAGTGAGGAGTAGCGGGGCCTTTATATAGAGCGGCGGAGGCCTGAGCAAAGAGCTGTGTGGGGGGTTGTGGTGGTGGTGGCGTCGAGGATCGATGTGGTGTGGGGGACAGCCATATGGGTTCGGCGGTCAAAGGTGGAGAACACACACTTGGGCGTCACGGTCCAAGTGTCGGGGACGCTCCGGCCCCGTGATTGCTGCGTTGCGCCTCTCCGGTTGCAGCACAATCCTCCGCGATTCGGCAGCGCCGGAGGAGCTCACGGCGCCTTCGTCGTTCCAGGCTTCGATCGCGTAGCCTCTCTCTCTTTTTCCCTCGCGTTATTTTATCGTGCGATCCGGGATGTTATCGTTGGAGTCGGCATTTGGAAACGCAGAATTACTGTCACACGTAGAGCCGGCCTCGCTGCACGCCACAACTGTTTCACCTTCGTGTTATCTGTGGATTCTTCGGAACGAACCTAGTAGCGCCAAAACGAGTGAATGTGGTCAACAACCGTTTTCCCCTTTGCACAAGAACAGAGATCGACGGCGGAGGCTCCTTCAATCCCATAGTACTGTTCACCTAGCACGGCAGAAGTGGCTCTGGCTTTCGCTGTTCGTGCTCGTTCGTCGGCTCTTGTTTTATGTGGCCGTTTTTCCGCACGCCGCCCAGTAGTAATCTCAAAGCCCCGCTTTTCCGCTTTCCCAGTTCGCTCTCGCTCTTGGACTGTACCAGTAGCCTCTACCTCTATAGCTAGGTCCTAGGGCCATGCCGCTGCCTCGTGCTCCTACGTGTATCGTATCTGTACGAGCGTAGTAGTAGTAGTAGTACAACGAGCTGTTGTAAATTTCGATTTACAGCTGTGCGCCATTTCTCCTTTCCTCGATCCGTGGAGGTAGTGGGAGAGCTTCGATCCGTACCGCCGTCCGTCCATCCAACCTTCGTGGTTCTTCAGAATTCTGGTGCCGCGTGCGGAGGACAGCTTCCAAAGTCTCAAATTTTGAAAGGATTGTTAACCCCATGTACCATCAACAAGACTGAAAAACGACTCTCAGTTTGCAAGGATCTGAAACGGTTTTGATGACCACGACCAAATTGCCCATGCATCAGGCGCTTCCACGCAGACGCAAACGCACTCTGACTGATCGGTGTTGGCAAAGCATCAAAAAAGCTTGCACTGTGCGAGACGGAGGCTGTACTTGACATGTCGCAAGGCTTGCGGTACCACTGCTGATGATTGCCACAGAAATGACTTTGCAACGGCGCCACCTGACGGCCGGCCGGCCACAACGCTGTTGGATCCGAACCCCTCCTATCCGGCAATGATTAGGCCGTGCAGTCCCGGATCTACGGAGTGTATAGCTGCTAGGCGTCCGGTCCGGTGGCTCGCAACGCCGCGAGAAAGTGCCAAGCCCGGCACTCGTCCAGCACCTCAAGCAACGTCGATCTCAAAACAATTATACCTGAATGAAGCTCACGCAGAGTTTAATGCCGCTGCACGAACTGGTGATAAACCAAGCCGATCCAGATATATGGACGGATCGGTGCGGGTGGTGCCCCATCCATGTACGTATATCTGCAACGCATGCAATCAAGGAGCGCATGTGACGCTACGGAGAGGAGCGCTCATCAAGCAGCAAGGCAAGAGAGAGAGCTGGGCAAGTTGACGGCATTATGGCTTTTTTTTTTTTTGAGACTGATGGCATTATGGCTGCTTGTCTCGACGCCCGCTTTTGGCACGCCTAGCGCGGCCCTAGGGGCGACCATTTCCGGCGCGCAGTTTACTCTGCCCAGCTAACCCGATTCAGGGGTCCGGACACATGCGTGCTTGCACTGCAGTGCAGGTCAACAAAAGAAACTTCCCTGCTGGCCCGTGCATTTCCCCGTTTAACCACCGATCGATCACATTGCTTTGGGGGTGGCCCGGCCATGTGTGAGATGTGACCACATGATTATTCAGATTCGACGAGAATGAGAGAAATTTGAGGTTCGAATTACTGTGGGGAGTTTGATGACGCAGAAACGAGTTGTGATCACGCACAGCGTCATGGGTACCACTTGCGCTTAAGTGCATTGTCCAATCGACGTCAAATGTGTCTAATGGCCGTGAAGGAGAAGCTCCCAAAAATATAGGACCCGAACATGCCTTGTTGCACTCGCCGTACCGTTGTCTATTCCCGGCATTTAGCCCACTGTTGCTTGAGTTCACCTCTTTGGAAAAACCATTGTAAGGTGTGCTTACCTGTCTTCAGAATTGTGAACCACGGCTTTGGTCTGTAATTTAAATCTCTCACTTCAGCAAAACGAAATTTTTAGCAGCACATGTGTGTTAAGAAGGGTGTAGTAGTATGGAACAGCTAACCCGAGTCATCACAGTCGTAAAATGGATTTTATGTACAGTTGAAGTCATCCAATTTGGATGCAACAGTCAGCGGACACCAATTAACAATGCACAGTGCGCTCGTATTATTGGCACCGTACCGGCAATTGGAAAGTACACACATACAGTCCCGCCCTGTTGGCCCCGTTAGTCCTATCACGAGATCGTTAAAAGGATCTTAATCATTTTTATGTGGAATATGTCATGGAAGAACTACTCTAAGACAAAAATCGTGGGACTCCACCCATTTCTTTGTCAGGGTCCTCAGGGAAAAAGAAAGCAGAACTGAAATAACGAGCCCAAAATTAGGAGGCGATATCCAAGCCCAAACAGGCCTGATATGCTACGGAGCCCATGAATGTTTCCGTTGCTTGGGCTGGTGGGAACAGAAACGGCTGGCCGTGGTGCTGCTGGTCGTCTGCGTTGCAGATGGAGACTCTGCTGCATGATGATCCTCCAAGACAAAGCTGCCGTAGCTTACTGGGATTGATCCGACCGGCCGGCCGGCCGGCGTTAATCACATCCGTCAGGCCAGTCCCGTGTCGCGTCGATCCCATACTGAAGCTTTCGGCACCAGGCTGGAGGGGCTTCAGTCACTTTCATGGGCTCCCATTTTTTACTGGGGTCAGAGGTTAAACAGGGTAAAGCTTTTGGAGATCCTGTATGCAACAGCTTCTTGTCGGTTCTCCTTTACCACTAATCGTTCAGGAGGAGCCATTTCTTTCCATAAATCTGCTCCAACGAAGAATTGATGACGCTGCCGCATTAGTTTTTGAAGCTTCCTTTGCAGAGAACACTAGCATAGGAGTATAACACAGGACTGGATTTGCAGTAGCGGAGGAGCAATGCAACTTCGGCGCGAACTTGCTCGATCGGCATACCATACCGTACGAGAACCTACGGCCATCGTGTCGTCCATGCGTCGCGTCTACCATGCGGAGAGAGACTGACGCACCATCTTCTGCCGGCCGGCCGGCCGGTCGCCATGCATGTGCCGCGTCCGTACGACGGGCCGGGCTCCACACGCATGCATGATAAAACTGCGGGCGGGCCACCCGTTGCCGATGGGCTGGACCAACGTGGCCTCGTGCTCCCCGCAGGAACTGGGGCCCGGACCGGACGGCGAATCGACCAACGCCCGCCGTCGCGCGTCGAGACGACGGCGTCGTCGTCTCACGTGCCGGCCAGGCGGTGCCAACGCGGCCTCCGTCGCTCGCTGCCACTCCGGCGGGAGACACGCATGGCGCTGCCAATGCTCGCACCCAGCCGTGCCCATGAATGACCGCGCGTGCAGCGGCAGCGGGGCCGTGGGGAGCAAGTGAGCCTGCGCTGCTCGGGGCGCAGGCACGGCATGCATGTGTGGTGGCAGGCATCGTGTCCACGGGTACAGGGGGGAGCAGAGGCAGAGCACAGGATCGATCCATCGGATCCGATGGGTTAATTTGGCAACTACACATGTTATGTACCTCGCGCGCACGGTTGAATACGCCATCATCTCTCAGCCATTGCTGCTTCAAGTCTTCATTGCTGTGCTAACTACTTACTCCGACTTATACTGATTAACAGCAAAACATAACCAAGACGTCTCAGATTCCTGTATCCTGTGCTTAGCGTAGGCTCTGTTGCAGGTTCGGAAATGTAACGTAGCTCCAAAACCAGAGGCATCGTTACCTGGCAAAATGGAGAAAGGAAAGGACAAGAGTGCTGACCCAGAAACATAATTGAGCCACTAGCCTCGAGCAAGAACGGAAGGATGAAATGAAAAAACATTGGAAGAAACTAAGATAATTGCTCTGGGGAGAAAAGTTTGGTGTCACGATTTGTCGCGTGGAAAACCATGGGAAAAGGGCTTAAGCTGCGACAAGGCCCAGAGTCTGTATAACTCCAGCCCTACAACACACGCTAGACCACAATGCACACCACGCTATGCAATTCACATTGAAACTCCATTCACAGATTCACAAACTTGTATACTACTAAACAAGAGAAGATAAGTATAGATAACCATTAACCTCCTTACACATATCCAGAATACATAAGGCCCCGATTTATTCCTGTCGCACTTCGTTCTGAACCCAACATAGCGAATTTCTGGATAAAGCAACCGCTGCAGAAAATCAAATGTGACAGGAATCTTAAAGTATCGCGGTTTCTTAACAAGAACGCCCACTTAGCATAAAAACATAGGAAAGAGGCAGACGAGACTGTGGAGTGCTTGCTCATGAAATGTACATTATGGAAACTGATTCCCTCCAGGTCTATTCCTCTCAGACTTCTACTGTTGCCTGTGCCAAAGACAAAATGTATAGTTTCAGGATCATAGCAATAGAAACAGTTGAATGCTGAGCACATGTTTATGATGGTTAATCACATACAAGATTAAACTTGGCTTGGCTATATTTATTGTGCATTAGTTCATTTAACTGCAGAATAGATAAAAGCAGCGTACTGTCTATGTGGGCCTTCAAAGCTCTTGCCAGCGCTCATTCAAAAGGGGAAAAAAAAGTTTGTGTAAGAAGCCAAAAAGGTAGTATGAACGACAAACTTACTTGTGAAGACTTTCCATGGCAGCTTCAAGTTTTTTCACATCGGCCCCCACTACTTCACTAGCCTTTTCACCTTTGTGATAGAAGTGAAACGTTGGCTGCAGAAGAGTTTCATATTTGCAGTACGAATTAGGATAGAGAGCTGAAGAATTATAGATAGTAATATGCACAAAAATGGTGGCAAAGAGAGCTGAAGAATTCCATATAACCAAGTCATTTCCAACATGGATCCTTTTTGCCGTTCAACAAAGTTAGATATTGTTAAAAGTCGCAGCATTGCTCAACAAATTACAAAAGACTGATCATCATGGATCTTTTTTGCCATTCAAGAAAGTTAGGTATGGTTAAAAGTTGCAGCATTGCTCAAAAAATTACAAAAGACTGATCATTAGATATCATGAATTATGCTGTATCTAATCACAGCTTACCACAGAGAATATTTTGAGCGGAGCCAGCTTGCTTCCTAGTCCATCCTGTAACACCAAATAAGGAAGAAGATCAACTTCCAATAATATGAGAGAAGAAAGAAGACTAGCATTAGGGGTGAAAACGGTGATGGAAATTCCCGATTTACCGACGATCGTTTCCGAAAAAACAAAAAATGGGAAAACGATTATGGGAAATATGGAAACGGAAATGGAAACGGAAAAATCTATACGGAAACGAAAAGAATTGACGGAATACCGTATTATCTCGAATTTCCGTCAAAATACCGTATAAGACAGTTACCATTGGACATTTCTTTTACCCAACTAGCCCAAGCAGCAACCCAACTACCTCATATGGAAATGATGATTCGTATGAAAAAAGTGACCATGATTTTGGCATGGTAGTAATTAATTACAGTGATTTCTATCCAACCATAGCTCAGCTGCCTCTTTGTTGATTGATTGCCCTGTATATGAAGTCCTTATTCCATCCACACTGCATATACTTCATTAGGACATTCACATATTAGTTTTCAGTTTATTTAATCATGTGCTTGCGTGGGTTGCATGAACACATGCCATATACAAAATGAATTGTCTGCTTATGTCAATATTAGTAGTTTATCACATATATTAGAGCTCGGTATTTTTGATCACAACTATCATCTTCCGACCGATATCGACGTATTTTCGTTCCGATAGTTTCGCTTTCGATATTCCGACATTTTCGGCTCTGTTTTCATTTCCGAGGTTACCGGTTTCGATTTTGTTTTCGACTAAACAATAAGGTTAGGAAATGATAATGATATTTCTCGACCGTTTCCGACCGTTTTCATCCCTAACTAGCATGATGTTAAGTCTAGGTTTTAAACTATTGTTGCACATGGATATTAAACTATATGGGACTAGAAGACATACTGTCTCTGAAATGCACTGAACCAAGGACGCATCAGGGAAAGAGTGGTGTTCCTAGTACAGGTTTTCTAATGACCAAGCACATAATCCCGGAACAGGATTTGTAATGACTGAGCACATAATCCCAAGCAATACTATATCATAAACAACTTTCAATCAAGAATATTATGATATTTTAAACAGCAAATTGTTATGCACCATGTCGTAAGTTACTCCCTGTTATCGGAGATCAGCAGGACTCTGGTCTCTAACTACATCATGGAGCATATTATATGATGAGAAGCTACAAAATGTTGATGATCGCAAGGTTGTTCAGCAATTAAAGTAAAAAACGCAGAAATAATTTTGTTACCAGGAAAACATGCTATACAAAGGACCTACACGGTCCCTGTCCCACATATATCCAGTGGGCAGCCACCGGAACATTCGTTTTAATGAAGGCAAACAATGAAAAAGAATTTCAAGAGCAGCCTGGTTTCAAAGAAAGTTCAATAGCGAGGAGAGGAAGCAAAATTATGTTCCTGGCATAGGTTTTCCTCAACTTTGTATTTTAGGGGTGCGCAAAGTCTGTGGTTTGCTGCTAATCTGCGATATCTAGCAAGAATCAACCATAACGTTTACAATGTAATACTAAACAATAAACACGCCAGACTGCAATCAGTATGAAGCGGCAGAGTTATTACAACTTATAGAATAACCACAGATGCCAGTGATGAAAACTCCGAAGTCCAAATAAAAGGACAGCAAACTGCGACTATCGAGCGTGAATAGTCACATTCACGAGCAAATGTCCACACAAATCCAATCAGTGCATACTTATCAGACATGTATCAGCATATCATCATTCCAATAAAAAAACTGAATTAGCACGTTTACCATGTCAATGTCAACTTTATACACGGGAATGGTGGGATATTTGTCGCTCAGCTTAGATATCACTGGTGCGATCGCCCTGCCTGCAACACGAAACAACAAAACTTGTAACACAGATTCAATCAAACCCTGCGTTTGGCAGTCAGAGGCAACAGCACTTACACGGCCCACACCATACTGCCGTGTAGTAGAACACAGCCGGCAGCTTCTCGTCTGCAAAATAAGCAGAAATCACAGGCACGGTATGAGATTCCGAAATATCGCACCCAATTCACCACGAAACGCCAAATTCGCTTAGGACTAGCTGAGACGAAACGCGAGTGGAGGCGGGATCGGAGTCGCACCTTGGACCTTGGAGAGGATGTTGGTGAAGGAATCGGAGGACCCGACGACCACCATTCCGGAACCACCTGCGCGAACCACGAGAAGAAACCATTAAGCCCGAGAGCCACGCGAAGGAGCGGTGCGGGGTCGGAGGGAGGGAGGGGAACGGGATGAGTACCTGCGGAGGAGGAGAAGAGGCGGGAGAGTGCGGGGAGCGCCGGGGCGGGGGAGGAGAAGGACGGTACGTGGGGCGCCGGGGCCGGGCTAGGGTTAACGGCGACGGGGAAGTGGCGGGGTTTGGGTGCGGCGGAGGCGGAGGCGGCGAGGAAGAGACGAGGGAGACGGCAGAGTTGGCGAGCCATAGCACGGAGTGGACGGGCAACCGGCACAACTTTAGCCTCGTAGCGGACCTGGGCCTAGCAACGGGCCGTTACGGCTTCGGCCGACGAATTGGACCTGGTTCATTTTCTTGGACGAATTGGGCCTCCTCGATTTTCCAAGACCAAGACGAATTGCACATTCTGGCCGAAATAGTTTGGGCAAGCTTTTAAATTTGCACAGGGTGTGAACGCTAAGAAATTTGATTTCCCATTCCAACTTTCTGTTTTTGAGCTCGTATTTATCATGCATCGCAGCTCGACGCATCACCAACCTTCAATTCATGCTTAATAGTAGGCCTCACTGTCTCGCTCATCATGGACAGTTCTGTTTCTATGGAACCTATGTCATGGACAGTGTGTATTGTTGTTCAGTCGTGTCTTCACTTCGCTTAAGAAGTAATCAGCCGCAAGGATTGAAAGTAATTTTTTTTAGGGTAGGATTGAAAGTAATTCGGACGGACTACACTTGGTCAGATCATTCCATATTGAAGTATCCTTATTTTCAAACAAGAATAGTATGAAAAGCGAAGGATCTGGTAAAGGCATGCGTGAGGATGTCTGATGAAAACAAAAGCATGGTTGGAAATGCAAAAAAAAATAATATTTTTTTGACGGGAAAATAATAATAATAATAATAATGCAGATGTTAAGCGGGAGGCTGCTATATAAGTACAAGAGGCCTAATGCAGTCACTGCAGGATATCTTTTTGAAGGAAAAAAATGCCTACTGAATAATAATGAAAATAAAAACAGGTGGTATACTACTCAATTGACATGTTTGGTTCCATCTAGCTGCTGTTATTTGAACGTCAGCAAATAACTTGGTAGGTGGAACTAACCGAATCACATGAAAGTTCTGTTATAACAACCATTGGGAACCCAGTTCATTTTTTCTGAAAATAGTAATCATAAAAACACATGTCTCTTTCTTCTCAGAAGAAAGAATAGTTGATGCCCTGCTGCCTGGATCCATTAGCAAAGCCGTTACTCAGCTGCAGGAGAAACCGGGTGTAACGGATCACCTTTATTGTTCCGCATCTTCTCCTTGCTAGTGAGATCAATGACCAGATGGTCATGCCCGGTGAACTCCCTAAAATTGGCAGCACTCTCTTGGTTCTTCACTTCCTCTATGACCAGCTCCAGCCGCACCACCATCTCCACCAGCAACGACGCGAACGCGGCGAACGGAAGCGCCTGGGAAAACTCAAGGCTCGTGATGGCAATCTTACTAAGCGTCGGCCGAAGCATGGTTCTCTCGTTGCGCTCCGCCGGTTGGTCTGTCTTAGTATTCTTCTGTTCTAACAGCGATGTCGTGTCAGTCTTGAATGAATGAAGTGTAGCTCTTGATGTCATTGTGTTCTTTGCCGAGTTCAGTTCCATCAGCATGCGATTATTGGCGGCACGCGCGTGTTTGGAGCCAAGGAAGATACGTGGCTGAGATTTTATAGCCGAGTTCAGATCTTGCAGTGCTTCGTGAAGATGATCGGACAGCACATCAGGGGCACAGCGCCGGTGACTTCTTATGCTGACTGCAAGCTCCTGCAGAACCTTGACAACTTCTCGAGCAACTCTTGTGCATGGATCGCGGAACAACGACCTGACGGATGGCGGAGTCTTGAATATGAACAGAAAACACAACCATGTCAGCACGGTTAATTCGGAGAGAAAATGTGTTGAGATTCTGGAAAAGAGATCATTTCAAAAGTTGGGGCTTTTGCCGTACCTGGATCTCAGATTCCAGACATCCATGGAGTGCAGCGACAGTATATGCAAAGTGTCTGAGTACGGATCCGAGCTTCACATACTTTTGCCATGGGTAACTGTAACAGTGCATCGAGTGTCTTGGCTCCCAGCTGGCATAGTGTGCCTGATCATTTTGTTAACGATGCATTAACCTTAACAGAAAAACAATATTGAGGAAAAGAAAACAGAAAAACTCTGCTTACCAGGCTCTCATCACTTGATTTTGAGTCTAAGACTGCCCTATAACCGATGTGAATCGATGCTCTTGCTTCCTGCCTATCAAGATCGTTACCATCCTTGTTTTGTTCTCGGAAATACTCATCCACACAAGCTGCAACCTTTCTCCGGTAAGATTTTCGGTGAGTTTTAATAATTATTATACAAATATTTAATCTATACGATAATAGTGGTACTCACCCTCGATGGATGCAGCTAATCCTTCAAATTTTCGAACGGTAGAATTATGGAGGTCTTCTCCGGACCAATTTGGCAACACCAAGAGACTCATGAACAGACATATCGCGCACCCAATGGCAATAGTACTTAGGCGATCTCTCGCCAAAGGCACCACATCTTCCTGGCGGAAGCTTGACACTGTTATCAGATTGAAGGTTAGCAGAAAAATCACCACCCCATAATCGTAGTTCTTCTTGATCTTTGGGAAGAACCTCAGATAAGTGGCAGCAAATCCTGTCAGAGGGAAATAAGCAACAACATGAATTTGATCATCGAGCAGCATATATTATGTCGTGAATATACTTGAAGAAGCGTGCACCTATCACAAAGACCGCAGCTCCCACGAAGCAGGCACGGAAGACTTTTCCGGATCTCACTGCTACAAGTTCAATGAGAAAAGCAAGAGAGCCTGCCAATATTGTTCCTAAACCTCTGTTCAGTCCTTTGCATATGGTTGCACCTGTTGATCAACAATCACTAATAACTTATTAGGTACAAGAAAGACAAAAATTGAGTTTATCAGCTTATAACACTAATATAGTAGTAACGGGTGATGCGAGCTGTTACCTGCGGTGAATTCAAGCACGACAACTACAGTCATGACAGCCCACATTGCATTCTTCCCAATTCCTTTGAAGAAAGGTTCTAGTATGTACAGTAGCGAGACCAGCGTGAGAGCTGTTCCGGCTTTGAGAGCATGAATAGCTCTCCTTGGATCGTCTCTTCCAATGCTCCATGCATATCTTCCCCACGAGGCAGGAATCCTCAGCAAACTACTTTTCTTTCCGCAGGAATTTAGAGGACAAGCCATTGCCATGGCCTAAAGCTCGAGACAGACGAAGATGCTAGCGCGGGCGGTACGGTACTAAATCTCTCAAGCAAGTGATCCCTCTCCTGTTCCTTTATATGAAATATAAAACTGAAACAATTCGAGTAACCAAATCAAGCCGTACTTTCTTAATTGGACGGTGTCGCAGAAGGCCTCCCGTGTGCTTTCTGAATGTTGCTATCGTGTATGCCTTTTGCAGTGATCTAGTTGCTCCTCCTTTGCATGTGATTTCTTGTTCAGCAACTCGCAACTCTCATAAGTCCACTTATTTTGATTATTTTCACTCGAGTTTGAACACCTTTTGCTGCAAATATATGGGTATGGCGAGGTGGCCTTGACTTTGCATTGGACAATTGATTGAGCTCACGTGGAGAGGAAGTTAGTAAAAGGAGATGAACTTGGCAAGCCACTCGTGTGCTTCAAGGACGGCAATTGCTGGCCCCTGACTATTTCGTGTTTTACTTGAGGATGACCTGTGTGGAGGTGAGCTGAAGAAGGTTTTAGAGCGTGCTTTGCCAGCTGATTTGTGGCGCGGTGGGTATCATGGGTGGCAGCCGTCAGATTTTTTTGCCTCCCTGGGTCAATGGTAGTTGCATTTTGTTGGTTGATTTCATACCAGCTGAGACAGCAGGGCCACAAACTCGAGAACCGCTTGTAGCGTCATGTCAAGATGGAGTGAATGAAACTGAAATAAGCCGGTGTTTGAGCTCTGAAACTATGCAGGTTTACATGTTTTGAAATTAGAAACTTCTCTCCTAAAAAAATTGGAAACTTCTGAGGGATTAAAGTTAAGTGATCTGAGAAAACATCAATGGATCCTGAAAAATAAAAACGGTTCTATGCATTATTTTTAATCAATTCCCAACAGAGAACTGAGAGATGGATATCATGGATTTGTTCACTTGGAAGTTGGAATTGATCTTATCATATCTTTCTGATCATCACCAAAAATTTTGGCGAAAACAAAATCAAATGTATAATATAAATACATACCTTCAGATAATCACATATGCATGAACATCAGCAATTCCTCATGAACTAGGCTGTCTTCTAGCATATGGCTGCCGACCTTAAAAAAAATGAATAGTGCTTTCGTACAAGATCATGGAAGTTGTCCACTTGTCGTCCATTTGCTGCGGTTGAGAGCCCACAAGGAAGATTGGGCCTCTCTTCATGGTTTATGATCTTGGGTTGGAATCAATTGTGCCCAGTTGTTAAAGGCTCTGTGTGGACCGACAAAGAGAAATGTGATCCCTTTTTTTTTTGCATTACCGAGTAATGATGGCCTATAAAAAAAATATGGGGATTCCATCAGAACCACACAAGATTGCTTAAACACTAACAGATGAACTAAACAAATTTTCCCAGGGACCATGGCGCACCCGGCTATCCGGCTTTTCTCTAAAAAAAATGCAAGATTTCATTTAAAAAAAGATGTTTATTAGTCACCAAGGTACTTAGTCACTATATGTGTATTGTTGGTCATACTAGTTATTTTGTCACCAACAAGTTTAGTCACAATTTGGTGGCTAAAAACTTGTCACTATATACGTATAATAACCAACAATTATAAATGTTAGTTACTAAAACTATATAGCAACCAGCACAACTTTGGTAATTATACATAACATTGGTCACTAAAACCATTTATTCACCAATAATTTCAAAATTGGTTGATCAACTTTCAGTGACCAAGAAAGGAAAAAAAATTCTTGGTCGCTAAAACTTGGTGACTAATACTCTTTTTTCTTGTAGTGTTTGAAGAATGTTGTCATTAATTACAATTAACAGGGAAAACTTACAAATAAACCCGAGTTTACGAGTCTTTGTCATTTAGCTTTCCGTTCTTCCAGTATCACGGGCCATGTTGATTGTGGGCAGCTAAATGCCTTAGTTTTTCTGAATTCTGTGCTGAGCACAACCAGTTTTCAGGTTTCTACACCATCTACATGAACTGAAGTTGACCAACGAAAAGCTTAGACATGTAATAGATCATCTTTTGACCTAGGACCCCCTCTGCTGGTATTTTTCACCGAGAACGCTTCAATTCCTAGTCACTTTTTTCCCACCACGGACCACTAAAAAATAATGCCCTTGCTTGCCGGCTACCTCAAGCGCAGATCTAGATAGCACAGCCAGTACAAAACTGTCCTGGACTCCATGAACTGCAGTACAGATGGTTACTGGTGGCCATGCTGACCAGCTCAAGGCAGTACTACTGCGAAGATTACCATTGTACTCTGCGCTAGACATCGGCGTTTGTCGGGTGCAAGCATGAATCCATTTGGAACTGACCGATGAACCGCTAGATCACATCCTTGATTGAGAAAAATCATATGGTTTGCATTCTGTTTTTGTTCTTAAGTTTTCTGAACAGTTCACATAAGGTCGCCTTTTGGAAAAGCTGGCGGAGAAACTCCACCAACGTTAGGTGGACAGGCATACCATCTCTGAAAACGAACTTTGGTGGCTCCACCAAGATGGTGCCTTTACTTTCGTACATGATTCGAGATTCTAGTGTAATTTTAAAATTGAATTAGACGTACAGGACGCTTCACATTATACCCCTTTTTTGCCGGGATTTATTTGCACATTTCTCTTCAATTTGAGATTTTTCTTAAACGTGTAGCCTGAGACCATGAAGGGCGTTGAAACACCTTTTTTCCATGGAGCCCAATGAATTACACGTTTTTGGGGGGCAGATGAATATATTAGTACAAATTTATCCGAACGCGAAGCAGTCAACGCCTCTGCTTTAGATCCTTTCAGTTTGCATTTCTTTACTTCCTGTTCTTCACGTTCCCGTGCTGTTCTCCACTATTGCCTTGTGGTTGTGCTGCCCAAGCACGTTCAGGCTGTCTACCAGCAGGCACAATTTGCTTACCTACCTCAACATGGAGAGCCTGATCTACTATAATTATATCAGCACGGAGGTGGCCCACAGTCCGTATATAGGAGTTAATTAACTACAGTAATCGTTTGATATCTGAGTACTGCGTGCAAACCCTGAACCTGTCGTAAATCCGAAAAGGCTTGATGGTCCATCAGACCATCAGAGAATGCAAATGCTGGTACCAACCATGATTTAGCAAGCACTCCAGGAGCAGCATAGGAGGCAAACAAAGCACAGCTATCCAGTGACCAGGCCCCTGTTATAGTTGCAGAGAGGCTTTTGTTTCGTCGAGCCAGAGGCCAAACGGTTGCATGGTATGATCGCTCTCAGGTTTCTCGATCGAGGATTCCAGGTCAGTGAACAATGATAGTGAATGCCTTTTTTTTTTTTTTCTGGAATGATGCGTGATGCACTGATGCATGCAAAGAAGATAATTCTGGCGGGGATCCGTCAACAGAATCATGGTTCCCCAGGTCACCAGCCACTTGCGCGAGCCCGCACGGCATCGACATGCATCTTGCTGCTCCATGGATCCCCTCCCTGGGCCGGCCGGCCGGTGCGCGCTGAGGCGGATCCGCGAGCGGCGAGGGAGAGCGATCACGATCAGGTGCGCCGCGACGCGGATGGCATCGCGACGAAAGGCGCGCGCCTCTGCCGCGCTCGCGTCTCGCTTTGCGTTGTGCGCCGGACGAATCGCGAGAGCAGCAGCAGCAGCAGCAGCAGCAGCTAGGATAGGATAGGATAGGATATGATGGATCACATAATCAATCCACGGTGGTGCGTGATGCTGGTAAAGAGGTTAGGGAAAGGTGCTACTAGTGCCGTTCATCCCGTCTCTTTGCCAATATGGGGGGACGGTTAACCAGATTGCAAGCCAGATCGATGGATTTTCGGTCAGAGTGGCCGTTACATGCAGTGGTCAACGCAAAATCGAGTCCGGTTCCGACCATTCAGATTAACAAACAGTTCTTGCGTACGAACGGTTAAGCTTTTCGGAATACAGGACACGGGTCGGACGCGACGGCGGCGACGGGTCAGTGTCGGACGTCTGCGGAACCAACCGGTTGCCGTGTCTCATCGAACCACACACACTTGGCTTGCAAACCACACCATGCCGGGGCCACCACCCGCACGCACAGACCAGACCAAACCAAACCAACCTGCTCCCTCTCACGTCGCGCCAATCACCGGTCATCACGCGTGCCCGCCTTGCTTCCCGGCTCGGCAACCATCTATGATCTATCTATACAACGATCAAAAGCCCCCTCGTCTCCCCAAGATGGCGTTCGTTCAACCATCGCATTAGGCGAGATCATCCGCTGGGCGCGCAGGACCCGCGTGGACAGCGTGGCTGCAACAAGTTGGAACACGTGCCGTATATTCAACACGAATCCGGGCCATCGATCAGCACACGGGTTTCGCTCGGACAACAGCTCGTGCCGTCCTCAACTGTGCATGACACTGGCTTGCCTGCCCGGGGCACCTTTGTTGTTCTATCTGAACGAACTAACTTCTGCAGCAACATAATTCACTAGTCGGTACAAGAAAAAAAAAAAGAGAAAACAAAGACACTAACGGCTAATGCGTAGGATGTCACTAAAATAGTGACCGTGAGTCATCAACTGACGGCACACTAAAATGTAGCTAACCTACTTGCTGAAATGGAAGTGCCATGGTGGCTTTAGCTCAACATCTCCCTGGACAGAACCACCCAAACGAAATCTTCTTAACCACTGCGGTCCATCTTTACAAATAGAAAAGGCCAAAAATTAAAACGCAACTTTGCACCTGAGCCCTCGAGTCAGTCCATATTCCACGAAAAGGTAAGACCCAATAAAATCCCATGCTTCTATATATTGTTCCAATTGCAAAATGTCAACCCCTGTCACCAAAACAAGAACTCGACAGCTAACGTTACATATGCAATTATGCAACTGCATCTACAATTCTACTACACTGACTTGTACAGCGCGGTGCTGACGTCGAGTTTCAGAACGTTCGTCTAACATGAAACCGGGTCAAAGGAGAGTTAATCCATGTAAACACATGGAAAAGGCGCATCATGAGTTTAGACTATTTCAAAAAAAGGAGCCAAAATACTTCAGAAAGCCCCCCTAAACTTTCCAAACCACTTCAAATCGCCCCTCCATCTCCGCTTGCTTCCCAGTTTATAACTAATCCCACCCCCTCCTCCCCATTCGTCTCCCACCAAATATTCCCACCTCTCTGACTCCCTCGTTTCCTCCCCGCGTCTGACGCGGCGGCGGCGGGCGGGCGCGCCGACGAGATGGAGGACGTCGCGCTGCTCGACTCGTACGACGAGGAGATGGGCGCGCCGCCGCTCGCGGGAGGCGGGGCGGACGACGGGGAGGAGTGCGCGGAGGCGCACGTGCGCGTCACGGGCATGACGTGCTCGGCCTGCACCAGCGCCGTCGAGGCCGCCGTATCGGCCCGCCGGTTCGACCCCGCGCTCGTCAAGGTGACCATACCATGCCCGCGCTGATGTCACCGTGTGATCCTTGCGTGTTCGCGCCCGTTCAGGCGAGGTTCGTGCCTTTCCCGGACCGATTGGGAGCTCGCTGACGCTTGCGGGGTGGTAATTTTTTGAATTATGTGTTTTTTTCCCTTCCCTGGTTAAATTGTGGCGTTTGCGTGTAAGAATAGCAAACTTGATCGCGTCTTTAGGCTCGAGAGATTGTGACCTTTTTTGGTAGCAGTTGAGAGTCGGTGCATTTTCATTGTAAGTGTTTACTTCATGTGATCGAGTGAATTGGGTACGGGCTTTAGATTTTTCAGGTAAAATGAACTATGCCCGTAACTTTGGCTATTCAGTGCTCAAAGTGTGTTCTCCTTTTTTTCGCTTTGGGCTTGGGTGAGCTGTAACTTCGTTGGAAGCTCGTGATTGCTGGTGGACTCTGCATAGTGAGATTCGGGAGCTCAAGGCTGGCACCTAGCTGCAATCAGTTGACCGCGCCGGTGGAAATGGGATTTGGTGGATTTTGATTGGTTGGCTGCTGGATCATGCTTTCAGGGAAACAAAACTGCTGTGCTCAACCTTAGATCCTTGGTTCCAGGAGCTAGATTCACCATGTAGGTGCTATGGTAGGATGGTTAGAATCGTTAGATATTAGCTAGATTCACCATGTAGGTGCTATGGTAGGATGGTTAGAATCGTTAGATATTAATAATAATGGTTATTAAATCACGGTAGACGTTATGAATAGCTTATCGCTATGTCCCATTGGAGCTGAATGATCCATCAGTCCCTGTTATTGGCACTTTGCAATACACATTGTTGACTGTTATGAGTTTTTGCTACCGATTTTGTATATACTTGGACTAGTCACCCTCTCATAGTTATTACATTCTGCATAAGGCTCTATTGCTTGGGAACTGGAAGCCGAAACATCATTGCTGGAGAATTGCAAAGTACATCTTTCCTCTTGAAGAATTGGAAGAGATGTACAGTAAAAAAGTTTTAACCATAACATATACTCCCTCAGATTTTTTTAATGACGCTCAGACAAGAATCATGAAAAAGGTCAGAGGGAGTAATAGTTAGGTTCATAGATTTTACCCTTTGAATGATATTGGTTCTCAATTAATGCTAAAATGGCTAGCATATAAGGAAAGCATGTGTGTCTGAGCCGCATTCTTATGTTTTCTGTAGATTACATCTATCCACGCTGATTGGACTATTTGGGTCACTCAATCACTGCATGTTTATTTTGGTACTTATGCATGTAGGTTGAAGATATTATTGAAGCTATAGAAGATGCTGGATTCGATGCAGAAATTATCCCTGATTCTGCTGTGTCTCAACCAAAATCACAGAAGACTTTATCTGCACAATTTAGAATAGGAGGAATGACGTGCGCTAATTGTGTGAACTCGGTTGAGGGTATCTTAAAAAAGCTACCTGGTGTAAAAGGAGCCGTTGTTGCCTTGGCGACCTCATTAGGGGAAGTTGAGTATGTTCCTTCTGCCATTAGCAAGGATGAAATTGTTCAGGCCATTGAGGATGCTGGTTTTGAAGCTGCATTCTTGCAGAGTAGTGAGCAAGATAAGATTTTGTTGGGCCTGATTGGCTTGCACACAGAAAGGGATGTAGATTTATTACATGAAGTTCTCAAGAAAATGGATGGTTTGCGACAGTTCAATGTAAACACGGTTCTCTCAGAAGTTGAGATTACATTTGACCCAGAAGCTGTTGGTCTGAGATCAATCGTGGATACAGTTGAGATTGGAAGCAATGGGAGGTTAAAGGCTCACGTACAGAATCCATACACTCGAGGGGCTTCAAACGATGCACAGGAGGCCTCCAAAATGTTCAATCTTCTCCGCTCTAGCTTGTTCCTTAGTGTAAGTTTTATTCTTATCTCTTTAATTTTTTTCCCTATCCAATATAACTACAGTTTGGACCGATGGTTTAACTAGAGCACATGTTTCATGATGAATCTTAGCCATTGTTATCAGTAGGGAAGATAGCATGCTGGGCATATCTGATGTTTCATCAGCAGGTAGCATAAGATTGGGGATTGCTTGGAAATGACCCTTCCTACCAGTTTAGTTATTTGGAAAATAGACATTACATATTCCTGATCCATATGTTAGTAATGAATCAATGGCCTAGATGGACATCTTTAGGTGTGGCTAAATGGCTTTTGATGGACCAATAAAGTAAGCACCAGTGCAGATAAAGAATAGAATATGCAGGGATCTATCTTACTAAAGGAAATATCTTACGATTACAAATACCTTGTGACTTGTATGCTGCAACGTGCTTTCTGACTCTATCCACTTGTTCTGTTGTACCAGATTCCAGTATTTTTTATACGTATGATCTGCCCCAGTATTCCTTTCATCAACACATTACTAAGCATGCACTGTGGACCATTCCTTATGAGGGATTTGCTGAATTGGGCACTGGTAAGCATTGTGCAGTTTGTTATTGGCAAACGGTTCTATGTTGCGGCTTATAGGGCTGTGAGACATGGTTCCACAAACATGGATGTTCTAGTTGTTCTTGGTACCACAGCGTCATATGTTTACTCTGTTTGCGCACTCCTATATGGAGCATTCACTGGATATCGGTCTCCTGTATACTTCGAGACAAGTGCAATGATAATTACATTTGTATTGTTCGGGAAGTATCTTGAAGTGCTCGCAAAAGGGAAGACATCAGATGCTATTAAGAAGCTTGTAGAACTGGTCCCTGCTACTGCTCTCTTGCTTCTGAAAGACAAAGGTCTGTTATATGTATTTATCCCTTGGCATTTATACAATTAAGAAATTCTGTCTCACATCATTTTTTTTATATAACGGCACCTTATGAAATATTTATATACAAACTCATATTATTTTTTTTCCAAATCCAGAAGGAAAATATGTCGGAGAGAGGGAGATCGATGCTTTGTTAGTCCAACCTGGTGATGTCTTAAAAGTGCTTCCTGGTTCAAAGGTTCCAGCCGATGGTGTGGTTGTTTGGGGAACGAGTCATGTCAATGAAAGTATGATAACTGGTGAATCTGCACCTATCCTCAAAGAAGTATCCAGTGTGGTCATTGGGGGGACAATGAACTTACACGGCATCCTTCATATACAAGCAACAAAAGTAGGAACCGGAACTGTTTTGAGTCAGATAATCTCTCTGGTTGAAACTGCTCAGATGTCCAAAGCGCCTATTCAGAAATTTGCGGACTATGTGAGTATGCTCTGTTTTCTACATGATATCTTATGTTTATTTTGTGAGCTGGACTGGAATCTCATGTCTGTATTAACCTTGCAGTTTTCCTAAAATAACTTCAAATATTATTTCTCTAGAAATAAAAAAGCCAAGCATGTTATTGACTTACTCCCTCCGTTCCTTTTTATATGACGCCCGTTAGCACAAATTTGAGCTAATGGGCGTCATATAAAAAAGAACAGAGGGAGTATATTTGTTTGCTGTTTTCCTCAGTTGGAATTATGAACATATGGCACTGTTTATATTCCCAGTTTGTGTATTAAATGCCTTCTAGAGGACAATAATTTACGCTTCCATAATTTTTGGAGTGCATGTTTATTTCGTTCATTGCTTTTTTACATCTCTTGTCACTCATTGGTACATATTTAATTTAATGGAGCTTCTGGAAGATTAGTATGCTTGTGTGAAGGCTGTATGTCTGTTGAAGTGTCACATCATATGTTGGATGCCTGTTATAATAACTATTGTTATTGCCTCCATGTTATTTCAGGTGGCTAGCATTTTTGTTCCAATTGTCATCACACTGTCTGCAATAACGTT
>LAPY01000328.1:2537-21781 GCA_000970635.1 Eragrostis tef | reverse complement strand
GGGGGGCGGAGGTGGTGCGGGACGCGGGCGCGGGAGTGGTGCGCCGCCGTTCGGGCAGCCGCGCGCTCCCGGGCGCCCCATTCCTGATGACGAGGCCGCGGATCCCTTCTCCGCGCCCGCTTCAGTTGGACGCGGACGTGGCCGCGGTGAGCCCGTGGCTCCCTCCTCATCCACGATCCCATCCTTCTCCGCGTTCTCTGGCGTTGGCCGCGGCCGCGGATCGCCGCTTCCCCCGCCGCCAGCCCCCGAGGACGCCCCCAAACAGCCAACCTTTACCCAGTCCGATGACGCCTCCCCGGCCTCGGATCCGGAGCGACCGAGCCCCGACGCTTTCTCGTCCGCGCAGCCACGCTCGATCCCTTCAGCCGGCGCCGGCCGCGGCGTGCCTCGGCTTCAGCAGCCGCCGGCGGATAAGGCTCCCGAAGAGAATCGCTTCATCCGGCGCCGCGAGGCGCAAAAGGCTGGCAGCGGATGCCGTGAAGCGCGCATTGGAGCTCTTGGGTGGTGGCGAAGGTGCAGGTGAAGGTGGGCGTGGTGGCGGGGGTCGCGGCGGCCGTGGTGGCCGTGGCTTCCGTGGAAGGGCTGGAAGGGGTCGTGGGCGCAGCGACCGCGGGCGTGATGAGGTCGACGACCGGCACATGGTCTACCTAGGGGACAACGCTGATGGTGAGAAACTTGAGAAGCGGCTCGGTGCGGACAAGATGAAGATTGTGGAGAAAGCGTTTGAGGAAGCTGCAGATAATGTGCTGCCGCATCCGATGGAGGGTGCATACATGGATGCTTGTCACACCAACAACATGGTGCGTGTGGCACTGCGGTAGAGATTGCAGAATTGTCAAATCTGGATGGATGTGCATATCTGACTTCTGATTGCTTTTATTTCTTTGAATTTATGTTTGCAGATTGAGTTTGAGCCAGAGTACCATGTGAATTTCGATAATCCTGATGTTGATGAAAAACCTCCAATGTCATTGGAGGAAATGCTCCAGAAGATTAAGCCATTCATAGTTGCGTACGAGGGCATCCAAAACCAGGAAGAATGGGAGGTATTTTTTCTTTCAGTCGACCCAGTATACAAATATAGAACAACATAGGCCACAGCCAGAATATTTACTCCCTGTCCCAGTATACAAATATATGCCGTTGTGGTACACGTGTATTCATTGTTCTCTAAATTATTACTGTTAACTAAAATTCGCTCGGTTCTCTATATTATACTAGTAATTTGCCTCTGAAATATAATCACATAAAGTTTGAAACCTGACAATCTGGTATGAAGACTGATTTGTAAGCATATCTGGTTACATTACAGCTTTCAGTACACTATTTGGAAGTTCTTAAATTCTCTATGGGAAGTTTACACGACATTCACTAAGGGTTTTGTTGGTATCTTTGACTGACCAACACAACCTACTGTATCACTCAGGAAGCTGTGAAAGATGTAATGGCAAGAGCACCTCATATGAAAGAGCTCATAGATATGTACAGCGGACCTGATGTTGTGACTGCAAAACAACAAGAGGAGGAGCTGCAAAGAGTTGCCAGCACTCTTCCTGAAAACATACCTTCTTCAGTAAATTGGTTTACTGACAAAATTCTACTATCTCTGAAGGTTTGCCTTGTTATTACTACTTATGCTTTAAGCATTTTCCGTAGTGTTGATTGTTTGATTTTGTATATTTTCAATTTAGCAAGTCATTATCGGAATCTGTGGTGTGTCCCAAGCAATATGATTTATTCTGACTTGACAATCCTATGAAATTATGACATGACATCTATAGTTAAGTTGCTTTCAAGAGGATAACTGCTTCCTGTTGGTATACCAAAAATTAACCATGCAAAGAATCATTTCCCTTAACCTTTTATGCCTAAGCTAGTCACAACACGTTTTTCTATGCAGCTGTTTGGTTGGCTGCTGGCACCCTGGCCCGTACATCCTACACTAGTTTTTTTTACTAACTTAGCGACATTTGTGGTTAAGAATATGGTGGCCACACTGTTTTTGTGGCAAGGCACACTTGACTAAGGTTAGTTGTGGCAGCATTACGTATAATGAATCAAGCTGGCCCTAAATTTTATTCCAGTAGTAAGAGCTGTATTCTATAAAGACTGGACTAATGATCTTTCTAAGGTATCCTTGTTCTAGAACTCGTGTAGGTTTTTCATGACGCTGTTACATATAGAATTTGATAGGTCTTTGAATTGTGCCACCATGTTTATTGTAGAGGAATATTCTTGTTCTACTGGCCAGCCTGCTCCTTTTCTTCTTCCTTCTGGAAAAGATTATATATTCCGTATCATAGTGAATCACTTTGTGTTGCACTTCTTTCTATGTGTTGCAGAATAATCCAGGTTGGGGTTTTGACAAGAAATGTCAGTTCATGGACAAGTTTGCTCGGGAAGTCTCAGAGATTTACAAGTAGAAAACTCTCTTATACTCTGTTGTAACATCTTATTTAGCCCCCAAGGGTATTTAGTGGGTTCTTCTTTGTTTGAGGGAAAGTTAAGATGCAATCTTCAATCCATACTTTTTTTTTAATCTTTTGCTGGGATGCTAGTTAGATAAATAAAATTGCTGATAAACATGGATATTCCTTTTGTGAGACTTTCCTGATAAATTTGATGTAGAATCATCGCCACCATTTTGTTATGGCGCATGGAACCCCCAATCCTCTTTCCTTTCTAGTTACCTAAGGTGTATTAATCAACAGATGAACGCTGCTCGCTGATCGAATTGATCATGGCGGAACTGTTTTCTTGATATTGTGAATTTTGATTCTTGTAACCCAGCTCATTGCCTTCCAATGTAATGAGCTAAAGTTTGGGAAAATGGAGCACTTACAAAAGCAGTTGTACTTATCGCGCTGAAGTTTATGTAAGAGGCACCTAGTGTTTTGGTAAAGAAAACACCCCATTATCATATGGGTCGTCTTCTGTACATGGCAGCATGATTTTTTCCTTTCCTAAATACTCCTTGTGTATTGGCTCCCGATCCACGAGAGAGCTCAAATACCTAGCTAGCTAATGCACTACAGCTCATCTCTGTGTGGTACAAACTGTTGTTTTGTTTCTGCTATACAAAATGAAGTAAGAAACAAAAAAAAAACACTAGTCTCTGCCGAATATGGTTGAAAGTTGAAATTTAGAGAACAGCCTGGTCCTGAATTTATGGCACATCTTTGGAGGGAACTCTTGCTGTGTAGGTTCTCAATGCAAACGTTACACGGCAATCCAGGTGTTTCAAGTGACCATTCAGTGCCTGAAATGCGTCTCGATATCAGAATTCAGGGTTATGCATGCATCATCAGAGTGTTTGTGCTGAATTTGGTTGGAGAGTAAAACTACCTAAAAGCTTCTGCGTCCACTGCGACATGATAGACATGATCTCCGAGTCCATGTACGACTGAAAAAAAAAACCGTATCAGCGAGTTTTCATCCATATCAGTCTTTTTCATCACATAATTCAGTGTTTTCTGCTGAACCATGGATCTCAAACGGGGGTGGTACTTACCCTGAGCCTGTACTTGTAGAAGACGTAGCCGGCGATCCCCACGCCGGCGACGCACGACACGACCAATATGGTGACGAACCATCCCAGCTTCGACATGTTGTTAGCTGCAGGACGAAGTCCAGAAAAGTTGGTCACTATCAATGAAAATAGAAGATCGATTCCCACGCAGTGTGTCTCTTTGCAATCCCTTGTTACCTATGCAGACGTCCTCGCCTCGTATGTACAGCTGGTTGCCCTTGCACTTGCACTCGTAGTTACCCCACGTGTTCTTGCAGTGGCAGTCTGGGCAGGTGCAGGCCAGCTTCTCCTTGCACTCGTCGAGATCTGGTGGAGCACACATGGAACATAGCATGTCGGCATCAGTTCACTGATCAAACTTGGCATATACTATGAGTCAGGTTGTTCGTGAGAACTAAAGAGATTCTTTACCTATGCATTCGTGGCCGTCGCCTTGGAACCCTGGCGGGCACCGGCACCCCGTCAATGCGGTTTCCTTTTATCATCAGTACAGCAGGAGGTTAGCAGAGTTCCATCAATGGCGAAATCATGTACGTAGCAGGTGAAAGAAGAAAAACGCGGTTACCGAGCATGCGGAGAACGTCTGGTGGCCTCTCGTCTCCGACCAGCAGCCGCCGTTGTTGAGAGCGCACCTGCCCGGGCCAACGGCTTTGCAATCGGTGTAGCCGTCGCCCTCGTAGCGGACGCCGTTCACCACGGGGCACTCGCACACCCGGCCCCGGTACGTGTCCTGCACGCGCGCCATGCCGGGGAACACAAACACGTCAGCCACCCGGGACTGCCGTCGGCGACGAAGCTCGACAAATATACAGCGAACTATACATACCCGGCAGGCCGTCACGTTGGTGGACTCGTCTCGCCAGCACCCGCCGTTCCTGCGCAGGCACTCGTTCGTCTCGATGTCTGCGGTTCGAAGAGAGAATCAGAAAGCGCGTCAGGTTTCCAAGCAACAGCCTTGTGAATTCAGGTTCTTTGTTAACAGAACACCTTCAGAAATCTGAGAGAGAGGTATACCATGGCTGAGGCAGACGCGGGGCTCCGTGCCCTCCTTGAAGCCGGCGCACACGGCCTTCAGCACTGCAGTCCGCTCCAGTTTACCTACGCACAAACAGAGCACAAAAATCGTGTCATTTCTCTGCAAATAGCTTTCAAAGAATGCGATCTTTGCATCGGAGCAGGTGCAGCGGCCAACCTCTGTACTGAACATTGTTGATGACGAGAGTAGGGAGGATGGTCACGTCGCCTCGCGACCCGGTACCGATCTGAAACATCGCCAACAGTATGAGCTCTGTCAGATCCGGACCTGAAGTTTTTTCAGTTCCAAGGGAATTGTGAATGATCGTTCTGACGAACAAACCTGGTCTTCCTGCTCCTTGGACAGGACGGCGTTGTCGGTGTCGGCCTCGGGATCGCCCATGCACTCCAGCACCTTGTCGAGAGGCAGCCCTGGTTTCATTCCGCCATGTTGGCAACATCGATCAACAATCTGACATGCTCATTGGGAGCTAGGCTGGTTAAAGAGAGAGAGAGAGAGAGAGAGAGAGAGAGAGAGAGAGAGAGAGAGAGAGAGAGAGAGAGAGAGAGAGAGAGAGAGAGAGAGAGAGAGAGAGAGAGAGAGAGAGAGAGAGAGAGAGAGAGAGAGAGAGAGAGAGAGAGAGAGAGAGAGAGAGAGAGAGAGAGAGAGAGAGAGAGAGAGAGAGAGAGAGAGAGAGAGAGAGAGAGAGAGAGAGAGAGAGAGAGAGAGAGAGAGAGAGAGAGAGAGAGAGAGAGAGAGAGAGAGAGAGAGAGAGAGAGAGAGAGAGAGAGAGAGAGAGAGAGAGAGAGAGAGAGAGAGAGAGAGAGAGAGAGAGAGTAGCAACTGACCGAGCGCGGTGACGACGTCCTCGGCGCACGCCTTGCTGTACTTCTTCTCCTTCATGGAGCAGCGGATCTTGTAGTCCATGACGTAGTCCCACCACGTCCAGGGGTGCCCGCTGTCGTTGGCGACGCGGTGCACGCACAGCTGCCGCAGGTTCTCCACCACCACGTCCTTGCCCTCGTACCCGGCCCCGAAGTCCTGCTCCGGGTCGGGCGCGCAGTACCTGCCGCGGTTGATGCACTGCGACCTGCACTGCTGCGACTGCCGGAACGGCTCGGGGCAGTACCAGGTGATGTAGTGCGGCGTGAAGCGCGCGTAGCCTCCGCGCTCCAGGAGCTGCGCGTGGCCGCGGAACCCGCGCACGAACGCCATCAGATCGTCGCACCGCGGGCCGCACTCGTCGTTGCTGTTGGTCCACAGCTCGTACTCCACGCGCTCGTCCGGGTGCGGCATCGACTCGCGCCAGTCCAGCTTCACCACCACCTCCTCCGCCGAAGCCTTCTCGAACATCGCCTTCAGCGACAGGCCGAACGCGCGGTTCACCAGCGCCGACGGGATGTTGATCTTGTCCAGGTACTCCGTGCCCGGCGACGCCTCCGGGCTGTCCATCGTCAGCAGCTGCTCGTCCACGCTGTCCGCGATCAGAAGAGCCGCCGCGCCAGCGCGCTGCGCGTTCCACGCCTTGAGCGCGAAGTAGCATTCTGCACGAAGCGGCACAGCGTCAGACGGCCGCCGGGGAGCCCGGCCAGTGGAGGTCGTTATTTGAAACAGCGACGGGGCGGTCGTTGTTTCGAATAGCGACCACCCCCAAGATTTTCGATTGAGCCACCACGGGCGTGAAAAAATTCTGAGAAAATTCTTGGATACTGGGAAGACATCGAATAGTAATATTACAAAATTTCGTAGCCTGAAACGATCTCTAGAACGAGAAATACAAAAGACAAATTGTTGCGGGGGTGGGTGGTCGGTAAATGGAATACCGACAATTGCCCGCTCACCGATTGACGGTGCAACAGGCGCGTAAAAGATCTGGTAAAACTCATGTGAATCGGGAGTGGTTATAATCATAATCCTACAAAATTTCAGGTCCTATAAACTACCTGTGTTATCAGAATTTGAAAGGAGAAATATGGGCCGAACACCTCTGCAGTTTGCCTGCAAATGTGCAGATAGAGCTCTGTTTGCTGATGCAATGGCTACTCTATCAACGAAAAACTAATGTCGCGCAATCTCGTTATTTACATCCTTCAAATTAAATTTGTGTTCTCAATTGAAGCCATTTTGTAATCTTGAATAGACTTAGCGACCAACTCGTGACGAAAGATCTCTCTGACGAAGCTTTGCCTTTGAAAGCAAAATTTGGCTTGGTAAGCTGTTTCCTTTCGCTTCAAGGCATTCTGAAATACCGGCACCTACTGGTTAGTATGGTACCTTGATGGTGGAAGATCACTAGATCAACTGAGTCGAGATCGTCCGATCAAATGGCACTCGAGCTTCAGAACTCAGAAATGCAGGGCATGGATATGTTCAGAGTTTTCAGATAAGACCGTCAGTTGTCTGAAACTCTGATGCAAGGATAGGAGCAGTCTCATGAAATCGTCCAGAATAAATGATGCTCAGTTTACATTACACAATAGAACTGAGATCAAGATCGGTTCAATCAGGCTCTGCAGATTCAGCTCAAGTCATTGTTGCATATGATTGATGGTAGGTGTGACAACTGTAGTAGTGCCTAATGCTTGGGTAGTGGGCTTCCAACCCTGCTTGCTGAACTGAATTTTATGGTTGCAATCTCTCTGATAACTTAGTTGGACACCAGTCGGCATCAAATGGTTAAAATACTGTATAACGTTCTACCATAAACTCACTATCTAACCGTTGCTTTCCTCAAGAATATCAACAGTTTGACATAATTGACATAACAACAGAGCAACTACTGACAACTGACACGAACTATGATACTATCGTGAATAATGAGCAAAGAAGCTTTGTGAAACAAGCAAACAAAATCATCTACAATTCATATTATCTGAAGCTGCACATAAGATATCTCCAAGACATTCAAATTTGAAACTTTTCAAGAGGAAAGAATTTTAAGTTTCTCTTCAAGAGAAGCTAGGCGGGTATTCACGTACCTCCAAGGTCAAGCAGGAGGATGACCGGGCGGCGAGACTTGGACTTGAACTTGGTGTCGAACTCGACGCAGCCGGTGGCCTTCTTGTCCGGGTAGATCACGACGCCGGTGAGCGTGCCACCGTAATCGGGCACGCCGAAGTTGCCGATGGCCGCGTCGTGGTGGCCCCGGATGTGCTCCGGCGCGAGCACCCTCACGCTGCTCTTCTCCACCACGAACCGGCCCTGCACCGCCATCATCAGCATCATGAACGACGTCGCTGCCATAACAACACGGCCGGCGAGCCATGACGCGCGACCCTCCATTGCCGGCGATCAGCCACCGCCCCCTCCTCTCCCTGGCGACGAGAGGAGGAGGGAGGAACGCTTCAACGAGGAAGGTAACGAATCGAGTTTGGTGGCAAGTGAGAGGTTAGGTGGTTGCAAGAGAAGGATATAGAAATATATTGCAAGTGATCGGTGCAACTGTACAAAGAGGAACCGACCGATGAGAGCGAGAGATGGAAAAGACTTGGAAGGTGAGATGACGAGGGAGGCGAAGGTTGCTTGGATTGTACTAAAATGGTGTTCGGTCAGGGGCATTGGTGTCAACCTTTGTGACGTACAGGAGAAGGCGACAGAGAGAGGAGGAAGACGGGGGCCTGAGAGGGAGCAGCCAACTGCTAGCAGATTAGCAGGTGTGGGGTTATGCATATCAGTAGGAGCATGAAAGGTACATCTTTTCTTTTCTGAGAAAATACGAGGCTGTGAAGAAATCAAAATTGTGATCACAAAAGAGGGACAGTAAGCTGTGGTTTGTAATCGCTTGGGCGCTTTTGCCCTTGGTTTTTTATTCTCTCTTTTTGTGTCTGATCCTGATTTTTTTTTCTCTCTCTCAATATGTTAGCTTTATATATATATATGGGGTGCCATGCCATGGTCACATCATACATGCTCCTACAATCTTACAACGTTCTGAGACTTCACCTCAGCAGAATCTGTGCGATATTTTTAGATGTAACACCAACACCTATCCAGACAGAACCATCAGCACGAGGAGTGCATCATACACAAACACTTCAGTTGTTCCTTCCTTGTTACATACGTGCTGTACAGACGTGAACGTTGCTTGCAAGAAAGATCTATCATGGAGAGCCAGGGAAGCTGGTGCTGCTGCTTTATGCGTGCCATGAAAGGGAAATGAAAATGTTTTTGAATGGCTAAACTGAAAGGGAATTGCGAGAAAGTGGCAAGTCGTGGTCGTTTTGGTAAATTGATATAATTGATAGTAGAGTTCTGGTCAGTTGTTAGTCTTCTCTTGGTGCAGAGCACGGCGATGGAAGTCTTGGCCGACAGCATGTCGAGTCTTCTCCGGGGAAGACCTAGGAGTTGACAGTTAGACGTGCTCCATGGTTCATGTTAACTCCTGCCCGCTGCCGGGTTGCCGGCCCGGAAACGCTGAAGACTCGACGGACCTGAAACAGCGGCAAAGTGTACCGTGTCTCGCTAAACTTGTTCAGCTATTTCCCTGATTACCCCCTCCACTTATAGTGCAAATTCTTTGTCTTAAACATTAACAGAAGAAAATTGAAGATAGTAGTAGAGCCTCAAAAACTTGGACATTACATTGTCAGCTCCTTAATTAAATTTGTAGACAGTTGATAAGCAAAAATGAGGAGAGAAGAGTGAACATAACTTAGACAACAGTGTTTTGTGGAACAATGAACACATAACTTAGACTTTTATATCCTTGGCATCCAAAAGAAAAACTGAGTTTTTATATGAAATTTAAGGATGTCTGGAGGCCATACAGGGTTAAATTCAAATCCTATATATATGAAAGTTTTTTTTTACCGAACGGCAGGGAAGCCCTCTACCTTTTTTATATTTTCATGACTAAAAGGAGTTGTACAAATGTTCATGGAGTAAACCCAAAGAACACTGAAGATATCAAAAGGTACTAGTCAGCCAATTATTCACAACAGTTTTCAGCGAGGGCTTGGCTCCAAACAAGACCTTTTCCATTTCCTTTTTGAAGCTCCTTTTCCAAGTATTGAGCGACATTGCGACAATGCAAAGATGATTCCATTGCGATGGCATCATATAGTTCAGCAGGCTACGATTACCACTTCCCTACAAATGCAAGAACCAAAAGCATCTATTCTAAAAAAAAAAAGAACCAAAAGCATCTCTTATGTTGATCTACTTTTTGAGATAATTCAGTGGACTCTTCGCTATGCTTCCCCCCGATGAACACGAGCCATCCAGCAGTGGATTAAACTATGCTCCCCCCCCCCCCCCGCCGCTCCCGCTCCCGCCAACTTCAAATCACCTGCTGCCGCCGCCGCCTCCTCACTCTCGCCTCCACCTGCCGTCACTCACACGCCGCCGCAGCCGCGACCTCAACTCCAGCCGCGGCGGCGTCGCCCCCCACGCTGCTCGAGCACATGGGCCGCACCGGCGCGACCGCCGACCTCACGGTTCTCGTGGCTCACATCCAGAGCGCGTGCAAGCGCATCGCCGCGCTTGTGGCGTCGCCAGGTAACGCCGACCTGTCCCGGGGGAAGGCAGGGAGCGGGGCGGTGGCAGCTGGGCGGGACGCGCCCAAGCCGCTCGATGAATTGTCGGTGCGTGCTCGGCTTCTTGTATTCTGAGTTAGTAGCCTTGTACTAGCATTTAACTTAATCCTCTTCATGCCATGAACAAATTGGAGTTGTTCCTGACAACTGAGAATCAGAAGTTATTTAATTCTTCTATAACCGGCCAAAATCACAATATTTCCTAGGTCTAAGTAAACTCTACTTTTTACCAAAGAAGTCCTCCTCTGACGGCTCGATGAGTCATCTACCCAAAATAATTGGAGATTTGACAGCACAAAATTTAGGGCACGAATGGGGACCTGAACCAGTGTTGCGACTTTGGATTTTCAACCGCAGAAGAAATCACATATGCCGTGTTTTCTTACTATATTATTTTGCTTGAAAGCTATTGTTCTACATATATGCTCACCAGAACCAGCTTTTGATTGTCCACCATATGTTAAACATCCTTTCTGTTTGCTTGAATGCAGAATGAGATTATCTTGTCATCTCTCCGAAGTTCTGGAAAAGTTGCAGCAGTGGCATCCGAAGAGAATGATCTGCCTGTTTGGATATCCGATGACGGTCCATATGTTGTTGTTACCGATCCGCTTGATGGTTCTCGCAACATTGAGGTCTCCATACCGACTGGAACAATATTTGGGATATACAATAGGATGGTAGAACTCGACCATCTCCCTGTGGAGGAGAAAGCTCAACTCAATTCTCTGCAAAGTGGAACTCGCTTGGTTGCTGCTGGGTATGTCCTGTACTCATCTGCCACCATCTTGTGTATTAGCTTCGGTGCAGGTACCCATGCATTCACATTGGATCACTCAATTGGGGAGTTCATTCTTACACATCCGTCAATGCAAATACCCCCCAGAGGTAACTACAATTTATCAGCGTTCAGTTGTTCACTTCATTCCAAACTCTTCACTTAAACATTGAGGAAGTTTTACCAAATCTGTCGTTTGAACTCTCAACATAAATAATTACTACAGAAGTATTTTTTGACTGAATAAAAAACCGTATAAAGACTGTACTATGCTTTCATTCCAGGGCAGATATATTCAGTGAATGATGCGCGATACTTTGACTGGCCTGAGGGCCTAAGGAAGTACATTGACACAATCAGACAAGGCAAAGGACAGCATCCAAAGAAGTACTCAGCCCGTTATGTGTGTTCACTGGTTGCTGATTTCCATCGGACACTCATATATGGCGGAGTTGCCATGAATCCAAGGGATCACCTCCGGTTGGTTTATGAGGCAAATCCTCTCAGTTTCCTTTCTGAACAGGCTGGGGGCAGAGGGTCAGATGGCAAGAACAGAATTCTCTCAATTCAGCCTGTGAAGCTGCACCAGAGATTGCCATTGTTCTTGGGGAGCATGGAGGACATGCTTGAGTTGGAAAGCTACGGAGATGTCCAGCAGAAGGTTAACCCTGGGTACGAAGTTTAACAATATATAAAAAGCTTCAGATGTTCAGAGGTTGTAATGTACAGCAAGGTAAAGCACGCATGTCAATCATGTCTTTTCAAGACCAATTTTCTTTCTTACCTTTTCCCCTTTTTTTAGCGAGAAATGACTTGTATTTCTCTGTCCAGTAAGTAATATGTTTCTTCTTTTTGGCATGTTACAACCTTACACCCTACTTGTGAGTTATAGAGAGCTCCTATAGTATTTATTGGCTCTCTCCTGCACTTATGCCTGAATTAACCGTATAAAGACTGTACTATGCTTTCATTCCAGGTCAGATATACTCAGTGAATGATGCGCGATACTTTGACTGGCCTCAGGGCCTAAGGAAGTACATTGACACAATCAGACAAGGCAAAGGACAGCATCCAAAGAAGTATTCAGCCCGTTATGTGTGCTCACTGGTTGCTGATTTCCATCGGACACTCATATATGGCGGAGTTGCCATGAATCCAAGGGATCACCTCCGGTTGGTTTATGAGGCAAATCCTCTCAGTTTCCTTTCTGAACAGGCTGGGGGCAGAGGGTCAGATGGCAAGAACAGAATTCTCTCAATTCAGCCTGTGAAGCTGCACCAGAGATTGCCATTGTTCTTGGGGAGCATGGAGGACATGCTTGAGTTGGAAAGCTACGGAGATGTCCAGCAGAAGGTTAACCCTGGGTACGAAGTTTAACAATATATAAAAAGCTTCAGATGTTCAGAGGTTGTAATGTACAGCAAGGTAAAGCACGCATGTCAATCATGTCTTTTCAAGACCAATTTTCTTTCTTACCTTTCCCCTTTTTTAGCAAGAAATGACTTGTATATCTCTGTCCAGTAAGTAATATGTTTCTTCTTTTTGGCATGTTACAACCTTACACCCTACTTGTGAGTTATAGAGAGCTCCTATAGTATTTATTGGCTCTCTCCTGCACTTATGCCTGAATTCATCTCATCAGTTATTGTAGGGCTTTGTAGTATCAGTCACGGTTTACAAAATTGTTGAAAACTGCTCAGTTTTAGCGAAAACCAGTCCGGCTCGGTTAGCAAAACCGGATGGTTTCCCAACAAAACAGAACTTGAGTATTGTAGCAAAAACAAAACCGGGCGGTAGTACACGGTCTTGACTAATATATGTACTACCACCTTTGTGCATGATGAGTAGATTTGAATCATGCTAATGTCAACATGGAGATAAGAAACTACAGTACTTATGAAACGTCCTGCAAATGATGATACACAGCCATCCTTCCAATCACCATTTCAGAAATAGTAGACTGTTTGAGTAGTGGCGGCATCACCCTGACACAACAAACCTGATCATACAGATCGCAGGACCATAACATGCATCACAATTCAGCAAAATGACACCATAGATCAGCAAATAGGACTATGACGAATGATCCCTCACAACAATCTATACAATCTTAAACCTTTGTGGAAAGTGGGAGGATCACAATTTAGCTAGATTGTGGTGATGTACAAAATTACAGCAGATCTGTCTAAAGCCATTTCAAATATCACTGCTCCAATGCAAGTTGCTTGTGCCGGTCTAGATCGTTGAGGTAACTTGAGCGTGTGTAGTCTTCTGAATCGCAAGAATCAAACATAAGAGGTTTAACGATTTTAGGCTTTCGCGTTACTTCAAGTGACTCCCTGTCTCCCTTCAAGAAACAGACCACCTACAGCCAACAAATCAGGGGTCAGTTTACTCAATTTGCTATTTCATGTGGCAGATAAGCTGCAGTCACTCACCGATTTCATGCTAGGCCGTGAGTTTGAGCTGTGGTGAATGCACATGGATGCTACCGCTAGGATGTATACCAGCTCTTCCGGGTCATATTCATTGCCAAGGGAAGGGTCTACCAGCTCTTTTACGTTGTTAGAGTCAAGCAGAGGTTTTGCCTTCAGAGATGATGAACAATTTGTGAGCTGTAAGGGTTTGGAAGCATATAATTTTAATAACATCAACAATAAAATCTACAGAACTGGTTTCAATCTATATAACATGTTGTTAGTAGTTTGCTAAATGTTTACCCATATCACCAGGCTCCGTCTGCAGGAGTCCACCGCTTTGCGCCCTGTAATCAGTTCAAGCAGCAAAACTCCATATGCGAATACATCAGTCTTCTCATTTATGATCCCATGCATGAAGTATTCTGGGGCCATATACCTAAGAGGGTGTAAAATCAAGTTAGAACTTAGAACCAAAACAATATTTTTTTTTGACTTATGGGTGCTATGAAAGCATGATTAGGAAACAAACAGGCTCACCCAAAGGTGCCTTCAATGGGAAACACAACATGATGGGTCAATTTGTCAGGAAGCCACTTCGCAAGCCCAAAATCTGATATCTGTGCATTGAAAGAGCCGAACTGTCATTACATCTGTACTAATCATCATGAGGGAAGGATTTGTGTAACAGATTAATAATAGAAATACAAAACCTGAGGTTGGTAGTCTTCAGTCAAAAGGATATTAGAAGCCTTGATGTCTCTGTGAATTATGCGCCTATGGCAACCTTCATGTAGATAAAGCAGACCTTCAGCAATTCCAAGTGCAATGTTGAACCTCACTTTCCACTTCAGGGGTTCCTTTGTACCTAATGAGTGAACTCCATGTTATCACTGGACTAAGGGCACCATAGTACACTTAACAGCTTTAAACAAATTTTTATATTAAAGGGCAACGTGATTTATGATCATGCATGTGTGGCAGGGAACTAAAGGAAGCGTTTGTAAAATTTATAAAATAGCATGCAAAAATGAACAACGAACTATTGGATATGGAAGTGGCATTTCAGATAATATTGAAGTAATGTTCTCATCCAGTTCTTAACGTGAAGTTTATTGCGTCTTTTGGAAATGATTGCATAAAATGTTGCAAACATATAACAGCATGCCCAACAACTCCATTCGGTACCACTTAATAGTTGTTCTTGGAGAGGAATATACCATGAAGAACAGAAGCTAGGCTTCCATGAGGTGAAAACTGAAGAACCAAGTGTAAACCCCCTTCCACACTGAACCCCAAAAGCTGTGCCGCGTTTGGGTGGTTAACATGAGCTATTATTCCGAGCTCAGAAAGGAAATCGCTAACTCTGTCCTCTTTGTTACCGCCTTTTGTTAACCTCTTCACTGCCACAAATTGCCCGTCAGCAAGCTGTCCTCTGTACACCTCAGCATGCCCTCCTTTTCCAATCAAATTTTCTGGTAATATCAATCATTAAGCGAAAATGTTCAGAGCATACTTAAGGCAGATAAAGATGATAAGTTTGGGCCAAGAAAGCTGCTTGTTTTAGGTTGGGATAAGAAATAGTGCTCAAGGGATTAACTTTCCATGTTAACAAGTTGCATTGCCATGATACTGTAGCTACTGCAATATAGATCTAGAAGAAACAGACATGTGAAAAGAAAAGGATGGAGTAGTAGTGTATTACAGTTCATAACTTTTCTAACTAATAATCGCAAAAAAAACTTTTCTAACTAATGACCAGTAACAACTCATCATTAACCTAAAGAACAGTTCATGATTAGTACGTCTGAACACTATTGTGATGTCATTTCTCAGTTAAATCATTTCACTGCCAATGAAAGTCGATAGCTTAATGTTAAAGCTACATCCCACCCCACAAGTGCTGCAATGATAGTAAGAGATCCCGAATCATCTAATCACACAAAAAAAAAATGTCCGCATGTTACCTGAACTGAATCTGTCAGTTGCAGCACAAAGCTCATCGTATTCAAAGTTTCTCCATGACGGCCTCCACTTCCCAATCTCAGGCAGGATCTCAGGAGCAATGGAACTACATTCCATTTGATTCTTACCGCTCCGCATCCTCTCTAGATACCCTTTAAGTCCTCGGCTCTTGGATCTCTGAGGGAATGTGACTGCTCTATCCATTGACTTCTTTCTCCTAAGTATTAGCCCTCTGATCAGATTCCTCCACTGAACATTGTGGTTTGAATCTGTTGACTGCTCAACGGAAGAGCTGTCATCGGAGTCTATGCTGCCAGATACTGAGATATCTAGCACAGCACGGGGAGAACTCCGATCGGCGCACTCACTGTTGTCATCGTTACTGCTCTTGGAACTCATTTCAGGCATTTCATCAGTGCAGCCACTGTTGTCGTCGTTACTACTTCTGGAGCCCATTTCAGGCACTTCATTGACACACTCCCTGTTGTCAATGTTACCAATCCTGGAGCCCATTTCAGGCACTACCTCAGTGCAGTCACTGTTGTTTTCTGGGTTGATCTTGGAGCCCATTTCTGTCACTTCGTTGCGAGCGCCATCAGATTCAGCACATTGGCTGTTGCTGTCGCTCCCATGCCCATCATTGAGATCTTCACTCGATACGGTGCCTTCAATTACGGACCCTCCATTGTTGCAATCCTCATTGGTCATTTCATCGGGAGCTTTCTTAGCGTTCTCTTGGTCCTCTCCTGCAGATATAGGACAGGTTGTCTTAAATAAGTTTGTTTTATTCCAGAAAACTGAGTGGTATTCGTGAACAAAACAGAGTGGTACCAAATTATACTACAAGAACAGGACAAAGTGCAACGCAAGTCACAAGAAGAACCAAAACACAATGATACACAAATTGTCTGGCTTGCCTTGAAAAGCACGTGCTGCCTGTTGAGAATATCTGAGGTATTCTAATGCAAAAAATAAACGAAGAACCCCAAAAAATTGACAACTGCACCACCCCTACCCCGTTCCAAAACTGATGTTTTGTTTCTTTCTACCACAACCACAAGGCTGAAGATGGAGGGGTTGAAAAAAAACAGCATAAATGTCCATTTCAGAGACTCTGGTAGCTAGGGTGGAATTGGGCAGAATTTGACTATCTACCAGTCTTCCATATAGAAACGAAACAAAAGACTTCCCACCTCAATATATTTTACAGTCCCAAATTAGACCAGAACCCCGAAACTGACATCATCAACCATCTCCATTCAAAAGGACTGTTCAAACTTCAAACTTGTGCCATATCTTGAAACGAGAAACTACTGATTCGGTTCAACGAGCACCGAAACAAAATCAAGAATTCCCAAAAACAAAATCAGAAAGAAATGATACCGGTAGACGCTCAAGCTCTGAGCCACGGAAATGGGGAAACACATGAAGCACCACAGCTCACCTTCCTTATCTGAAGAAACCGGAAGATCCGCCGGCCTCTCTTCTTCAGCTGCCTCTGCGGGCCCAAGCAGAAAATACACCATCAGTTTCACCATGGCTGATACTGGTTCTTCCGATTTCTCTCTCCCACAATCAAATGGACGGAAGAATGTAGAGACAGAAAACTGAAAAGAGCAAACTTTGCATCTACAGAGCAGCAGAATCTTTCAGAGAGAGGGAGAGAGAACCGAAGAAGGATACCTTCCTTGGGAGCCATATATCCTCTTCCTCCTCCTCCACCGCCTCCTCCTTCCGGCAACAACTTCCTTCGCTTTCAACCGCAATCAAACTCGTCAAGGACGGTTCCTCCTGATGCTTCCTCCTTGCATTGAAGCACCAACAACTGAACAGAGAAGGAGAAGCAAGCGAGCAGGGATGGAGACAGGCGTACTTGGAGCTCGCACGGCAACCAAGAAAATTGGAGGACGGACAGGGGCAGAAATATGGGAGAAAGTTGGCAACGAGGCGAGAGGGTGGCGGGGTCTTTTGAAAACTCGCTGTGCTTTCCTTTGCGATGCAGGCTTGCGGCTATTCCTCGCTTCTCTCAAAAGAAGAGAACATACAGGCAGCTATAGCTTGCAAGTCTAGAGAGAGAGAGCAGCGGAGGAGAGACGCTGGGCAATGAGCACTGCTGCACTGAGGCCGGTCTGATAGCACTGCACTTTATGTAGTGAGACCTCTTTAGACCAGCAGCTGGGGACCTACAAGGCGAGGAGAGGGAGAAAAATATTGGCAAAACCTTGATGGAACGGTTCCTGTGGGGAAGAAGGGAATTGGGGTATATCAGGAGTAGGTAGTGGAAAAAAAGAACGGATTTTGACGTGCATGTTTATGTGTCTTCCATTCCATCGACTATGGATTGGATGGATGGTGATGTTTGGTTTTTGGTGCGGCTTGTAAATTTGAATTTATTCTTGTCGGATACGAGGTACATTGTATTGCAGTTGGAGGCTGAAATATCTTTCCAAGGGCCATGGCGCCTTTCCAGCTGCAGCCGTTTGTTTTTCGGAATGTTCGAGTATTCTGGTTCGGTTTTGCACATTAGGCCTTTGAAGTTCGAGAAATTTGTTGTTGCGGCACATGCATTGAAATGGATACTTGTGAAATGCAGTACTACCCTACTTCAGTTGTTGGCCTACAAATTTTATGGATCATGCTTTGCTTCAAAATGTGGTGGCATTTAAAGTCGAGTTGAAAAGGCTGCCTTCCTTTCTCCCAAAAGATGGCAATGCCGCATTGCCAATTAAAGTTCACGGACATGTTGAGAATAAATGAATTTTAGCGTAGGGCGCAGGAGACATCAACCATACTCCTATTTCCTACAGCACCTATTAGTACTAGGAATGCAAAGCAACCACAGCATTTGTGTCCCAACTCTCAAACATATTTATCATTACTTCATTGACCCTAAATTCCCATATTACCTCAAGTTTAAACAAAAAAAAAAAACTTTGGTCCTACTACATTATAACGTTACTTCTAGTGGTAGATATTGTCCACCGGAAAAACCACAAATCTAAATCTTTTGTTGAGGAAAAAATGGTATGTATTTTTTCTTTTAAAAAATAGGTAATCTCAATGTAGTATTTGGGAATTTCAGTGCAATCAAACTATGTTAAAAAAAATAATCGGTTTTCATGTCCCCAACTTGCCTTTTTTTCCCCCAACTTGCGTTATGGCCAAGTTGGAAGCACTGCTGCTGTCCTGTATGGGCTATTCTTTGGACTTCGGGAAGATCGAATTCCACACTCCAAAGCACATGAGGATGGAGCAACATTCCGTCCGCCCAGTCTCCCACACGGCCACACCAACACGTTGGGACAGAGAAATCGCGTATCCTATGCAGCAAGGACGGGTACCGGACCTACGAACCCAAGCCATAACGGCATGAATCCGTATCAACATTGGATACGAGCAGAAGATTCATCTGCCCCTGGCGGCAGCAGCAGAGCACCAAAGCATACACGTGGATGCATTCATTTCCACCCCATTTGTCACACCATTCGGTTTAAAAAACGGATCACTCATTGCATCCCAAGTGTCCCCCTGTACAAAAAGTTTCGAATTTGCTGGCTTTAGTGTGTCTTCACATGATATTCATGTGAGGGAGAGTTTCACTTTTGGTCATATCAGTCCAGCTAATTGGGATCGGAACTGTATAAACTTCATGTGGGTGAATAATGAACATTGGCTTTCAAAAGAAAAAAATATTTACCGAGGAATGTGGTCAGCAGTAACAGGCAGAAACATGAAAGATGAAACTACCGAAAATTCCTTGAAGCGTGCACCACTCTACCACCGCTGCAAGTCATGGCTCATCCAAAGGTCGGTATGCTATTGCTAGCAGTAGCAGTTGGAGGACGCAGGCTAGTTGACGCCTATAGTTTGCCCTTCTCTGGTGCCGCTGGAGCTAATCCTACTAAAAGACATTTTTCTAAGCTGTGCCACGCGACAGAGGGGGTGTTCGTTTTCCCCCTCTAAACTTTAGACTCTCTAAAGTTAAAAAGAATCTTGTTATTTAGGA
>LAPY01000327.1:218321-229038 GCA_000970635.1 Eragrostis tef | reverse complement strand
CAGATGCAGGGGGAGGGGGAGCCCGGGCTGCAGAGCATCCCCGAGGAGGTTTACTAATGCGCCATGCCATTGACCAGTAGATCGCGTCGTTAATGGTTAATCGCGAAGACTAATTCCGGGTTGGGTTTTGATCACTGCCTGCTACTCTACTAAGCTCTAGATGTATGTGTACAGCGCTGTTTTGTTCTGGACCCTGTTGGTTCAGGGTTCATTGGCTGGTTACTTAATTTGATTCCTCCGTGAGTTTTGTGCAACTTTTCCTGTGAGTTTTTTGATCTGAGCAAAAAATGAGGAACGAGATGTGTTTGGAGTGACCAGAATGCAAGTGCTGAATCGATCTCAATTTTGGCCCCTCACATGTTTGATGAACCTGATGCCATGAGACAATTCAGTGAGACAATTTCTTGTGAGCATCTGTCTGAATTTCCTGTGTCTTTTTTCCGGCAGTAAAGTTTCTGTGTTCCACTGTGATCCCGTGAATGCCTGGTAAATCGTGAGCTCAGTCCGTGTACGTACCTTTTACTGCTGTTACCTTTGTTTTATGTTCTGTGCTCTAACCACACCTTTTGGTTGGGCATGGAGCATAATCAAAAGTATCAGCAGTGGTTAGGAACCGAGCAAATGAGAACCGGTGCCCAGATTCCCATTGCACATGGCCAGATGGCTGTCGTATTAAAGAAACCATGGTCTCTTGTTGTTTCTGTTATCCACTAGTTGGCTACCGCTAGCTTGCCATGTTGTGGTTGCTGTTGCCGCTGTACGGGCCCTCCTTTTTTCATAATTATTCTGGGTTTGAAATTATAAATAAGCTGAGTCCATACACCATTGCACATGGCCAGATGGCCGTGGTATTAAAGAAACCATGGTCTCTTGTTGTTTCTGTTATCCACTAGTTGGCTACCGCTAGCTTGCCATGTTGTGGTTGCTGTTGCCGCTGTACGGGCCCTCTTTTTTTTTTCCGAGTTGATCGCATACATAACCTTATGTTATTTTGTGATTTACAACGAAGCAGACGCTTTCGGTGTCATGCTTATGTGGAGTATCAAGCAGACAAAGGGGAAAAGTAAGCTGAAACTAGGAAAAGTGTTGTAGTCTCATGAGGATTTAAACTTTTATGTACCAAAAAGGCATTATGATTAATACCTTTTTGTGTGGAAATAATGTTTGCATCATCCACTTAGCATCTCATCCCTTGGAAAACACCATTTATGATTGACACAGGCAAAACGTTCTCGACTACACATTTGGCCAGACCTATGAAATTAGGCACCGGAACATGCCCAATCGTGACCCCCAACATTGGTTTGATGGAATGATTGTGAAATTGTGACAGTCCTCAATAATGGCCAAGCCTGAACCTCTAACCTGCTTGCTTTCAATCGTTGATAGTAGCATTAGGCCAGACCACCATCACCTGATCACCTCCATGAACCACCGTTCTGTCCGCCAAGTTCAGAGAGAAGATCTAGCAGCATTTATGTCCCGCTTTTGCCTTCTGTACGGGCATTGACATACCTACGCGCAAGCAATGCACACCGGCTCTTGCTTCGTTGCTTCTCTTTCACGCTCGTGGTTAACAGCTGACAATGCAGCGCAGATCTCGCTCTGAAGCATCGAAATATTTAGTAGTAGGAGCAGTAGATCTTTCTTGTGCCTGGACATCCTAGATGTGAAGGAACGAAGCATTAGAAGTCTAGAACACATCGGCAGACACGCGTGTGGGGGATCGAAATATTTGCTGTTTTCCTCGGTCAGGAGCGAAGGCGACGACCCGAGACTGTTCTCCTGAATCTAGGAACATTTTGGAGTTTGCAAATGGAGAGCGTACGGGGCACTCGCGTTGACATTGAGAACGCTGCATCTTTCCCAAGTTCTCGTTACAGTTTACTACTACTACCTATAGGGTTGCTGCAACGAACCTACGCTTTGTAGCTTGGAAGTTCACATCGAATAGGTCAACAAGTATTAGTGAAATAGCGAATCACAACGACAAATCTTGTATTTCTTGTATTAAGATATTGCTTTTCAACGAACTAGCCTAGGTAACCGTGCTACTCCACTGTAAACAATGTGATACAAATATTTTTAAATTTGTCGTGTATGCACAGGTACACCCCCCCTTAAAATGTCTAAATTTAAAGGTTGTTGGAGCAAAGGAATTTCTCAGCGCAGGGAACATTTTCCACTTCCTTTTTTTTTTAGCACAACATTTTCCACTTCCTGGAAGTGAGAATTCAGAATTATCAGTACTAAGATTTTTCTAATGGGCCCAATAGCTATGCTGATGGGCTTCAGTCTCCCTGTCCTGTCCTGTCCCAGAAGATAACCCAGCCAATTGTAGTCGGCGCAATGTTTAGCGCAGCCCATTGTCTCCTTGGCTGTTTTGCCATTTCCCTTCTAGCCCTGAATCTGGAGCGGCCGTCAGCATCCTGAGCAGGCGGCGCGGCCGCGCGGGTCAGCGGCGCGAGCAGGCGAGAAGAGGCTGAAGAGCAGCCTAGAGAAGCAGCATCCTATTGCCTCCGTGGCTAGAGCAAGGAGAGAAGGCGGGAGCAGGCGGGGCGTGGCGCACGGCAGCGGCGGCGGGTGCCAAAGCAAACACAAGGTCACAGCGGCGGCGGGTGCCAAAGCGACGGCATTTTGGTTAGTGATTGCAGCTTCCTCTGATTTTCGAATTCCTGTTGATATCGATGTAGACATCAGCTGAACGCCTTGAAGCTTGGGCAGACAAGGTGGGGTTGCAGTTTTTATTCCCGACCTGTCGGGGGCTTTTACTGAACCCCATTCGGCATGTTAGTTTGGTCCACGCCCCGAATCCGAGCGTATGAGCGCAAAATGTTAAGTTCATCAAACTTCTTTTTCAGTCATTATGTGTTCAGGTTTCTGGGTACCAAATCCTGCACCTTTTCGTTCATTGCAGAAACGAGAGTCAGTACCTGGAGTGATATTGGGAGAAGTAACGAGATTTGGGGCAGGCCTTTGAATACTTAATCAAGAGAATTCTATTCTTTGAGCTTAGTTTGGGTCACTTATGCTGATAGCCATCAGGAAGTAATGGAAATCGGATTATCAATTGTGGATCCTGTCAGGTTCGCCATTGCACATGCTTTAGCAATAGATCATTACTAAATCGTTGACAAGTTAGAAGAGGAAGAAACATCGTTGATTGTTATTAGCCCTCCGTGCCATTTTCTTGGCTACTGAAGTAGTAGTATTCATGCACTAGTGGTATTGATGCGTGTAAAATGGCATGGAGTAGTATTGATACCCTAGTAGTAACATGACTGGCTACTCAAGGGTAATTTCCAGCACAGTAACACGTCTCATTTTTGAATTTCCAGTTTCATTGGAAGATTCAATTGGCGTGATTACTCTTCATATTAAGGCGATGTTCCATGGCTCGTTTCATGGATTTACGCGCTTTCATCCTGCGTAACCGTGTGTTGAAGCTTTATAGACAGGCACTGCGGATTACCCGCCGAGCCCCTGAACATGCTCGAGGTTAGTCATCATTAAACTTTGTCTCTTGAATTTATTGTCTCTAGCTGTCTTTTAAGGTGCAACTAATCATTCATAATTATTGTTTGTCCAGATGAGTTGAGGCAGACCGCAAGAGCTGAGATTGAGAAATATCGTGATTGTGATGATAAACAAAAGATTAGGTTTTTGATTAGTGAAGGGATGCAGAGATTAAAAGGTCTTGATGAGCTGCTTGACATGACAGGAAACAGTTAATCTAAGTTACATCTTGGATTTGGCTCCGATATTCAGTTGACTCCTGAATCCAGAGGTCCATGTTTCACTTCACTGCCACTTTTTTATTATTTCCTGTTGGAGGAAATTTGTGTGTGTAAACTGACTTTGAGATGTAGAAAACTGCAGTTTTGAGTATGACGTTCTATTAAAGATCTATATAAGTTGATTATAATTTTTCGTAGATGTTATCTGGAAGTTGTGACCATTTGTTACCGTGACATATTGTGATTACTTAAATGGCAAAATGTGCTCCTCAAGATGTGCTATGTTCAGCTACATCATAGTTGGCTGTTTTGTTCCTTATAGTTTACACCAGTATCTTGTGGATCTTTCTTTTTGTTTTTGAAAAGGAGTATGTCACTCAATACGAGGATATTGCAATGCAAACACAACATAAAATATTTTTTGTTCGAAGGCATAAGTAATTTACATGTGAATAAACCTTTGTAGCAGTAGCACTAGTCAGCAGATCCTGCAGGCATGTGTTTCCTGACCTGAACCTAAAATGTTTCTTTGGTGACATTTATGAATTTGTATTCTTCAATGTGCGGTCCAGTGTCAGACATTCATTGTTGTTGTCTTGTTGATGAATTCATAGTGGGCGGGATTTTTTTTAATAATTAATTACCATTTTGGACTTCGTCCAATGAGACAAGTTTTTGCTGTGGCTGCTTTGCTTTGGTTTTCAAATGTTCGATTAAATGCTCTGTTACAATTGGGTTCATGAGTCTACTCAAGTGAAATTATTGTAGTCATTTCTACAACCAGATACTCATCTTTTCTGGAACGGATACTGGAAGTTTTTGAGCGAAACGTATCAGCTGACAAATAAAGCCAAAACTCGCCAAAACATTGATCAATTCTAACTATACCTTGCTACAAATTTTTTTAGCTGGTACTATATATTGCTTAACGGGCTAAGGAACAAAGCGAACAATGATGCCTTGTCACTGAGGATCCCTTTTAATACCAGTGAATTTAAAGTCGGAGTACATGATTGATAAATGGCACATGTCACTGCAAGAGGTGACAAACTTATTTTGAAAAATTTAAACATCACACTCCGACCTTTTACGAAATAAACCAAGCATCGAACTTAAACGCCAGTCACGGATTTCATAACCAAGTAAATCAAGCATGATTATAAAATTGGCAATTTGATTATCTCAAGCCAGTAGTACATATTACACCAGGCATAATCTCTAAAGCCACATTTGCCTTTTAACTAGGAGTACATCAAAGGGCAGATTTCACCTCAATGAAGATGTGCAGGAATTTACAGTTACATGCATCCGACTTGCCAATGTGACGAGCATGAGATAATACACATTATGTCCATCTAATTCATCAACAAGAACAATGATCTGTTATCAAAGATTCAAAATAACCGAAACCCTCCATATCCATTATTGCTCGAGATTTGCAAGGAAAAAGATCAAGCAACATAACAATGGAATCAAATTTAAAGAACAAAGAATCCCCTGTTAGACATGGCTCATTTTGCATCAATGAGGGCGAAATTTTCAAGCATCTGACGAGTGGATTGGTTCCAAAAAAAGCCAGATCCTGATGTTTCAAATTGTATATGACACCTCAAGGGATATCAAATAGCAAAGAAATGGATCAACACAGATCAACTGATTCTGAGAAATTGTAAGCATCAAACTCTGTATCTTGCTGCAGAAATGCAAAATAGGAACCAATGCTCAAGCAGTACAGAAATATAACTGTCATCAGGATTCAGAATCTTTATAGCCAACCTCTGATTTTGTTTTAACGATGCTAATTGTGCATAAATTCAGAGTTACAGGCCTTCCATCTGCCAATGACATATCAAAGGACACAGTATGCAATCTACAACTAAAATGCTACTTTGACAGCATTCTTTATTCAGGCTGTTCATCAGCAGACTAAATCCGCCGAAACGTGATGGTATTTACAATTACAACAACAATGACTAAAACCTGCAAAAAACCTACTGATCTCTGTCAAGAATTCAGGGATTGAACTAATTTACATGGAATCGAGTCCAAGAATCCTTCGCAAGATCAAGTAGCCGCGAAGAACTCATCAAGAATCGTTCTCCATAAGTAAGAATCCGACGAGAGCTCATCAAGAAAGCTTCTTGATCAGTTTGGAGCCAAGAACTCGTCAAAAACCAAAGACTGACCGAGAGGACGCTTGCGCCGCCCTCAAGAACCCCACGCGGTCTTGGGCACCGGAGGTGAGGTCGCAGGCGACGGAGGCACGGCCCACAGGTTGCATACAGGGCAGCGCGGCGAGATGGCGAGCCACCGGTCGACGCAGTCGCGGTGGAAGGCGCGGTTGCAGCCGGGGAGCACGCGCACGGGGCGACCGGGCTCCATGGCGTCGAGGCAGATTGGGCAGAGCGTCTCCTCCTCCTCATCCTCGCCGCCCGTGGACTCCGGCACGAAGACCCCGCCGAGCCGCGTCAGCTCCGCCTCCGAGAGCCCGTTCTTGGCGTCGTCCGCCTCCTCCTCTTCCTCCGCCTGGGGAGGTGGCGGCCCCGGGGGCGCGTGGCCCCGCGCTACGGCCTCGAAGAGGTAGCAGAGCCATACGCCGAGCACCCCAAGCATGCCGATGGCGAGCGACGCCACGGCCAGGGACAGCGCCCACACCTGCGCCATCTTCCTCGCTCGATCGATTCTTCCCGTTAGATGGGGGCGCGCACTAGACGTTTGTGGAAGGGGAATTGCACGGGCGCAGAGCAGAGCAGGTGGATAGTGGACTTAAATAACGAAAGGCTTTGTCATTAGTGGGCCTGGGATTGCAGCCGGGCCTGGTACGGCCCAAAATCTGGTAGAGGAGCTCGTGCGCGATGCGTTCAGTTCAGCTGCTCACCGCGACCGACTCCGCTTCGCAGTGTCCGCAGCCTTCGTCTTCTTCCCGGCGCCGGTGGCTCCTTCCTAGCGACGCGGCGCAAGGTAACGCTCGACCACCACCTCCTCCTCTCCCGCTGCGCTTTCCCATAAGCTTTCCTCCCTCTATCTTCCTTACTTCGGGCGAATGATTACACGACGGAGCGCGCGCCTTTCCCCCACGCTTCGAGCCCCCTCCCCGGCCGCAACCTAGCTTTGACTTGACCGGGCCCAATGAGTTTGCAGGCCGCAGAATCATAACCGAGCCTTGATTTCGTAGGTGAATTACGGATGAATTGCCGTTGTATGATCAGATCTTGATTTGAAACTTAGGGTGGATTGGAGATTTGTTGTAGTGAGGGTGTTGGAATCCGAACAATTGAATGCATAAGAATTCACTGATCTCTTCCTGTGTGTTCTTATTTTGAGTCACTGATTGTAGTTGAGATTTATCTGTTCTACCCGCACAGCTGTTTCAGCTTTGGTTGCCCGTGGAACTGGAACCTTGAGGGTCCGCACCTTTTTTTTTTCTGGATTATAATTCCACACTTGAACCTTGAGTACAGCTTTGTATTGATAAATTTAACCGAACTAGGCGCTATTTGGTTCACATTACGTTAAAAGTTTAGTTCTACTCTTTCTATTTAACTGGAAACACCTGTTTTTTTGTTTTCATTTACAGTGTTTGGGCCACACCTAAGAAGGAGAGGAATCCAGACAAGAAGGGGGAGAAAAAACCTTGAGCGGCGCAACCATGGGAAAGCAGGGAGCAAAGAAGATGAAGGAGGAGAACAAGAAGCACATGGAGTTCCTCCTGCGCCTCATCCTCGCATCCAATGTGAGCAGCTTCCATATTCAACTTCCATTCCTTCACATCTCATTCACCAGACGTGTCTGTTGAACTTCTTATGAGTTCATGTCACTCGCGATCACTGCTGTTTAGTAAGTTATTTCTGAGTGTTAGTGTGTTACATGAGCTTATGATGACTGTCTTCGCGAAAAATGGAAGAATTCTAGTAACTCATCGTCTATGATGTATGATTGTGTTCACTTTTTTTTTTGGAAAGCAATAAGTCTCTCCTAGAATTGAAAATGGAGATAAATTTGCAGATTTTTTTACTTTAGGTCTGTGAATCACATATTGGAACATTGTAATCTTCTTTGAAGTTGACGGTCAATGGAGAACTTTGACATGTTTCTGATGTACCAAACGACTAAAGTCCTTCACCTGGAACCATATGTTAGAGGTTATAACTACTTTGAGTTGAACGACTAGCTCATATATACTTCGTTGTTGCACAGGTTATTTATATAGTAGTGAGGATGGGTATAATGCACTCATCCTTCTCCTGGAAGCATTGGATTGGCCTTATGGTGACATCCGCTGCATATTTTCTTCCATACAAGCAACTTGCCAGTATGGCGCAACCAGTTTACTCAGATAATGGAGAAATACTAGATGGTGGCTTCGACTTGAACACTGGCGGGATTTGCGAGTAAGTACCTGCACGAAGAGTAAATGTTAACTTTGATGATTGTTCATGATAATGAATATTTTTTTCATGGAAATGGGAAATATGAATCTTTCAGCTCATAGTCACACAGACATACTGAAAAGGACATTAATACCCCTGGCTCTCTCCTTCTCTAGTTTACAATCTTGAAAGCTAAAGTTTCATTTTAACTCGAAAACAAAGGGCTTGATTGCCTGAACATGAAATTGTATAAAGAATGGTTGAAAGTCAAGAGTGTTTCTTTACTAGAGCATATAACTTTAGTTTTCATATGATCTAAAAAAAACTTTAGTTTTCATACAGAAAAGTTCGAATGACATTTCATTTCATTGCTTCTTGTGTTGCAGGTATTTGCATGACGTGATCTACATCACGCTCTTTGTGCAACTGGCGTCCATCATTTCTGAAAAATTTTGGTGGACATACTTAGTGGTAAGAAGTCACACACAACATGCTACCTAAATTTGTACTCCTGCTCAGTTACTTTTAATCATTACAGTTTTGTGGAATTTTTGAACAGTACCCTGTTGGGCCCAATGCATATGCCACATGATACCTTTCTTGTTCAAGAGAATGTTCTTTGCTAAATTTTTTGTGGCACTTATCTTATCCTGATGAAGCAATAAAACTAAGAATTGTACCCTTGCTTACCATGTAACATGTGCTTCGAATTTGTGGTTTTACTTTTGCCTTTGCTGGTTCATGTTGCTCTGCCAATTTAATTGGAGTAGAAGAACGTGGCCATCACTGATTATCAGTTATTCGCTTATATTCACTGATTATGCTTTTATGTCACAAAAGGAATTTCTTTATACTTACACACCTCAAACTTGGGCATGGCGATATCATGTTTCGAATGCACCTGCATCTATCATCAAGTAGTTGTAGATGCTACCAAGAGAACTCGCAAATCATTGTCAACTTATTATTTTGCTTGATATTTTTTGTACCTGTCCACTTGCAGATTCCAGCTTTTGCTGGATACAAGATTTTTGGTCTGTTGAGAGGAACATTTTTCAGTGGTGGTTCCGAGGTAACAACAGATTAATCATCGATTTAGGCACATTATTTTTTCGTTCTGATATGTAAGAGAATCTCCTGGTAGCAGGGTGAAGTTGAGGATGAGAAGACCCGAAAGAAAAGGGAGAAGATGGAGAAGAGGGCATCAAGGGGGAAGATGGTGAAAACTAGGACTCGTTGATGTGCCAGCTATGGCCTGTTGTGTGAAGGTTAGGTTGGTTTGTCATAGCTGTCTGACTGAGATCCAAGCTGTCTGATGAGTATTATATCGCGATGATAATAGTCATCCATCAGATGCTCCAACCAGCTTCCTATTCTGTAGCACAATTGTCAACTAATCTCCAAATCCATAAGAATTTTCCGTACAGCTTCCTACTCTTAATGATCCATGTTTCACACATCAATATTTGGTCATGGCAGACGAGAACACGATTTGGAGTTGAATTTCTACTGAAAATTTTGCAAGATGCTGGATTCGAGCATTGCGCAAAATATGCTGTTGCATTTTGGAGGAATGGGAAGACAGCTTTCAGATCAAATCGATGCTGTTTTTAGTCATAACTACTTCGGCAAAAGTAGAAGGATGACAACACTAAACTAATGATGCAGGTTTGACAGATCTTGCGGAAACAGAACAAGAATAGCAAATCGTTAATTTGGTGCTTGTTTTTCTTGTAAATCATTTGCATCTTACAATTTGTTTTGCTGGTGACTTTTTTGACCTCCCGTTACACCAACTGTTTGATGTTGTTTCTGTACAAGTAAAGCCTAGTATCCATGCTACTGGTGTTTCGCTTGTGTCCCACTTCGACGGCAGAGCAGGCAGTAGATGGCGCCGGCGACGAAAAAGCTGACGAACCAGGCATTGTTGTATGCCGTGACAAATGCCTTATGTACACTCGGCAGGACTCCAGCCGTGTGCAGGAATCCCGGTACAATAGGCACAATTCCGGCTGCCATTGCCACCATCGCAGCAACGTTGAAACCACCTTGGAAGTAGTAAGGGCTTTCTTTGCTCTCCGAGTACAGCGCGTCGACATCCAGAGCAGTGCGCCGGACAATGTAGTGGTCGGCGAGTACGACCCCTCCGATGGGGCCCATGAGCGCCGAGTAGCCGACCAGCCATGTGTAGACGAAGCTCTCGCTGGAGCTGAGCAGGCGCCACGGCTGGAACGCGATGCCGAGCAACGCGGTGACCAGCGCCCCCTTGGCGAACGTGAACCTGCGCGGGCTCATGCTGACGAGCGCGTTCGCCGGCGCGACGACGTTGGCAGCAATGTTGGTCGTGATGGTGGCGAGGCTGATGCCGAAGATGGCAAGAAACGTGGTCGCCGGCCCGCCTATCCGCCCGAGAAGCTCGATCGGGTCGGAGATGATGTGACCGAAGATGGCCTCGGTGGACGACGTGATGGCGAGCCCGGCAAAGGTGAACATGCCCATGAACACCGGCAGCCCGGCCTGGCCGAGCACCTGGTCCGCCTGGCTCCGCGCGTACCGCGTGAAGTCCGGTATGTTGATGGCCACCGTCGCCCAGAAGCTGATGTTTGCGGT
>LAPY01000327.1:181038-198797 GCA_000970635.1 Eragrostis tef | reverse complement strand
CGGCCCGGTGCGGCAGGTCAGGGCTCGTTCCACCGGCGCCAAGTATCCTCGGCAGGTGGCGCCCATCTACACCGCGTCCTCTGCTGGCCGAGCTGCGGTGCTGGACTGGCATGCAGTGGAGATCCACCCGGGCTTTGATTGATTTCCTCGTTTTGCGGGTAAGCAACCCTAGCTCGCTTAGTTGCTGTGGATTATTCCTAGAGTTCCCCTTGCTCCGGAAGACATTTGCACCACGATGACATGAACAACCATATCGGAATCTTACTATCTCAGTACACACATAGTTGGTCGCGACTTGCTGTCTGGTACGCCAACCTAGTATCCGTTTGGTATTGCTCAGCACGCGAGATCAATCTCAGTTGGAACTGTGGGTATGGGTGTGCACAAAAAAAAGTGTATGGAAGTTAGCTGAGTTGTATCACTGTCCAGCAGCTCCAGCTTCAGTACACTAAAGAGTACAAACTAGCTCAGTAGTTCTGGAACAGTACAGATTGTGCATAATTTATGCCGCCTATACATAACATACCAATCCGAATAATCGCTGTGTGACAGGTCTGAAAGAAAGCTGGATACCATATGCCCGATCTTTTTTCACACACGATTTTCCTTTTGGCACAATGTCCTTCTGTCTACTCATTGTGTATGAATTCTTGTTTTAGATGATCACCTTGAACATAGCACTGGATTTTCCCTATTGTTACCCTTTTGCAAGTAAGAAGTTGATGAAAATCAAGAACATACTCGATATGTTATATGCATTATGCTAGTACATGGGGTTGTTGCAACTTTGTATCACAGCATACTTTGATGTCTGAATGGTTAGGATTTCCGGGACCAACTTGAATTCATTCCTATAATATAACTATCTAAATCAGTTTCAGGAATTGAGATTGTTTTCATTCATATTAGAGGAAATTATATCACTGACTAGTTATTTGGGTTGTTAGGTTCCATTTCTGGCTGCGCCTATCAATGTGATAGATGGATAGTCAGATGGTGCTGATCCACTTGAACCTGTGCTTTTCAAATAACCATATGTATAAAATGTAGAAGAGGCCGGAGGGGTAAAAGTGTCATTACAAGCCTGCACGAAAGCTTATTGTGGGATTGGTTCCTTTTAGTTTTAACAAGTCATGTTGAAACAGTGCATTTATTAATGTTTTAGTGCATTTTTATTTTGTCAAATTCCTTATTAAAATGTGTCCTTGACCCTCACAATGGTCATTTATTTCATTAAATTCGTTCATTTATCATAAATTGTTATGATACTTTCTTCCAGTGTTCCATTCTTGTTATTTATATGACTTGTCCTATGGATATGGTTTCAGGCTTTGAGGTCAAGGAGGTCCTAAGCAGAACTTTTGAATTACGCCAGCGAACAACATTTGGATTCTTGCATTTTTGTTGAAGTACCCTATTTCTTATGCAATCTGCATGACATGATAACTGATCAGACGCGGTGACTTTGCTATGAGAATATTGCTGGGATAAATACTCTACGGCATATTCCTTATTCAGAATGCCACCATGGTGGGGAAAGTCCTCATCAAAAGAAGCAAAAAAGACTACCAAAGAGAACCTTATTGACACAATCCAGAGGCTCATAAGTTCAAATGAGCACAAGGGGAGCAGAAAATCACGAGGGAGTCGTAGGCGTGACAAAGACACAGCTGCTGACAAAGGTTGCTGGTCTACCGCCCAATCCCGCTCCACATCCCCTTCAAAAGAGGTTTCTCGGTGCCAGAGCTTTGCAGCAGACAGACCATATGCACAACCACTTCCTCTTCCTGGATCACGTGGTAGGGTGACACGTACTACTTCTGATATTACCAACTCAAAGCCCATCTTGGAAAAGCATGATAAAGGACAACTGCTTCCTCTGCCTAAACCAAATCGGTGTCAAAAAAGACCTGAAACTACTGAAACTGTTGCTGAACTAGCCACTGCGTCGGTCTCCAGCAATTGTTCTATTGATAGTGATGATCCTGGAGACTCTCAGCTTCAGAGCCCTGCAGGAAATGATGCTGAAAATGCGACTAGAGTTACTTCCACAAGTAATTCAAGGTATGCTCTTGAGCTCCATGAATAATTGAATTCTTCTTTCTTTTTTGTTTTTATTCGGATTCATTCTCACAAATGTTGGATATTCTACCTATGAAGTGTTGTGCAAAAAGAGCGTTCTAGTGCTATCATAAGAAAGAGCACCAAGGAAGTGGCAAAGCCAAACAATTCTCTTCGCAGCAACCAAATTCCGTCCACAACTCCGAGAGGTACCGTTGCTGATAGTCACCAATCCAATCTACAAAGCTCAAGACAGATTACTCTGGAGAGCGCTCCTAATAGTTTGATGTCAAGTCCAACGCGAAGCCCAAGAGTTGTATGTCCTGATCAGATTCCAACTTCAGCTTTTTGGGCAGTGAAGCCTCATACAGATGTAACTTTCCTTGGATCTGGTCAGTGCTCAAGTCCGGGTTCTGGTCAGACGTCTGGGCATAATTCAGTGGGAGGCGATATGCTAGCCCAGCTCTTTTGGCAGCCTAGCCGAGGTAGTCCAGAATGTTCACCAATTCCCAGCCCAAGGATGACAAGCCCTGGTCCAAGTTCAAGGGTGCATAGTGGAAGTGTCTCTCCTTTGCATCCAAGGGCTGGTGGGGTGGCACCCGAATCTCCAATGAATCGACATCCTGAGGGAAAGAAGAAGCAACCCCACAGACTGCCGCTTCCGCCATTAAGTATCTCTAACAATTCCACCTATTTACAAAACAACTCGACCCCAGCTAGTCCTATATCTCGTAGTCCTGGTAGACCTGAAAATCCACCTAGTCCTGGTTCACGGTGGAAGAAGGGAAAGCTGATTGGGCGTGGGACATTCGGCCATGTATATGTTGGATTTAACAGGTATGTCTTTTGCCCCTTACCATGCATGGAACTGGATTATGTCATTTCAGTTTACTAATTTATATGTTGATTGAAGGCATGATATGGTTACTTTTGAAGTTTTGAATGTTCAGTTTTCCATTATCTGTTTCTTATGGATATATGTTCACTTTAATTGCTGTCACCACCATTACGCAAATGATGATGGTTCAGGCAGTGATTTACTATCTCCTCAACTAAATCTGCTTCCCCATTTCACAAGTAATATAATAATTAATACATCGGCAAATCTGGAAGAAGCCACTTACATAAATAATTCACCTGAAAAATCCAGATTATCTTCTATTAGCGCTACAATAATTGTGGCTTAAATAGTGCCTATATTGAAACAAAACGGGAACAGTTACCTAAGTGGCTTAACTTGCACTTCTCCTTCCGCTAATGAATATTTGTTGATTTTGACCGAGGAACAGTTACCTAAGTAGTCTCTTTTAGAAGAGACAAAATGGGAAATTATGCTTTTTGAAGCATGGTCTTACACATTTTGTAAAGAGATAAAGTAGTTAGGGACAATCATCTGAAAATGGAGGTTGTATCTTAGTAACAATGTTCTTGTTACGTTAACCATTAAAGTTGTCATGTGAGCTGTGATAATACTCTGTTTCAGATCTTGTAATAACTCTAGGTGTCATCATTCTTAAATAGTCTGTGCTGAATGCTTTATTGATCTTGATCATTATTTGTTTAATAATTATAATTTTGTCCGTTTTATTTGTTTTCACCTTCTATTTCAGTGATAAAGGTGAAATGTGTGCAATGAAGGAGGTTACCCTTTTCTCAGATGATCCTAAATCAAAAGAAAGCGCGAGGCAGCTGGGTCAGGTATGACGTGTTCTAGATGTTCAGACTCATTGTTCAAATTTCAAAACTTTGGATGTTCATCATTATTCTTTTGTGCTCTATTCTCACTCATTTAATTTCGTTTGACAGGAAATATCACTTCTGAGCCGACTGCAACATCCAAACATTGTCCGATACTACGGATCTGAAACGGTATAAACTGCTGTCCTGAATCATAATCTACTGCTAGTAGTCGGATGGCTTGTTTGGGTACATGAGAACCTTCAATCCGTACGGATTGGAAGATATTGAGGGGAAAAGCGGTTCATTTCACACTCCAATCCATTTGGATTTATTTTCCCTTTATTTTATCCAAGCAAGCCCTAAGGGTGCGTTTGGCTAGCAGAATCGTTTCGGATTCTGGCTTGAATCGGGTGAAACGGCACCAAACGGAAAAAAACATGAAACGTTTCGATGGAGAATCGGGGAGAAACGTTTCGTAAAAATGAACTACTCCTGTGAATCACCCAAATCGGTGTTCCGCAGCGATTCGTTCCGATTCGCTGTTCCGATTACTCCTTTGCCCCTATCTGGTTCAACTCAGTTCATCCGTCACAGCCGCCGGATGGAGCGCCGCTCGGTCTTCTACTTCAAATCCGGCCTCAAAAATGGATTGATCTTACTCCGTAGATCACTTCTCCTAATTACCCCCCTCTGATTAATCGCTTGAGCAGCGCCAATCGAACCCCATCTCTACCATTCTCTCTCTTCCCTGTTTCTCTGTGTTGCATCGTTCTGAGGAAGAAGACGACCTGGTGATGGGATGTGGTGGTGGGCTTGCTAGCTGGCCCTAGTGGGCACTCGTATGATGAGCCCATCAGATACAATTTCTTTTCTTTTTTCTTTTAAATTAATTGTGGCATGTAATTTGTATGATGAGCTCATCAAATACGTTTCTTTTTCCTTTTCTAAACTATTTTTGACATGTATTTTTGTAAAGATGCTTGTAAATACTATACGATGAGACTTCATTATTATATATTATAATATGATAGAAATAACATAGTTCAACCAAGGGTAAAATGGTCATTTTGATCCTCATCCTCTCTTTCTTGAAACCGAAACCAGAAAATTATCCTAATGATTTCTGAAGTGATTCTGTTTCTGGTTGTGAAGTGTTTCTGGGTTGAATCTGAAACGTTTCTGATTCTTGATGAATCTGGAGCTGTACCAAACGCACCCTAAATTTTTTTATAGAGTTTTTATACTTTCATGCACCTTTCTAGCGATTGCATTGATAGATGAACAGTTTATGCTTCCTTCTCTCTTCCCATAGCGACACGAGGGGAAACACACGCTCATGTAACCTGCAGAATCTAGATTACTTACTTTTTTTCCTGCACGTCTTGATTCTTCTAAATGCAACTCCATATTATTTATTAATATCTCTAATATCCAAAACAGGTTGATGATAAGCTTTACATATACCTTGAGTATGTTTCCGGTGGATCGATCCATAAGCTCCTCCAAGAGTATGGGCAGTTTGGTGAACAAGCAATTCGCAGTTATACTAAACAGATACTTTTGGGCTTAGCTTACTTGCATGCGAAAAACACAGTGCACAGGTAACATTATACTTGGGGTTTGCAGCTTATTTTATGTTTGCTTTTGGTTACTTTTTTTATTTTGTTATTGTATTGCTGTTAGTGATATCTTATTTTAGTATCTATTTAATTGTCTTTTTTAGATTATTATTGTATGCCTGCTATTTTATTTTTGCTCTTCCTAAATGTGTAGGGATATCAAAGGTGCAAACATATTAGTAGACCCTAATGGCCGTGTAAAGCTTGCTGACTTTGGAATGGCGAAACATGTAAGTTTTCTTTGTTCTGCCTATACAGTAACAATAACAACAACATAGCCTTTTTTTGTTCTGTCTATCCGTAGAAAATAATTTAAATTTTAGACAGTAGCATTATATTATATTATATTAATCGGCAGAAATGCAGCACCTTCCTTTTCTCTTGCACTTGTACTACTAACACCCACTCGTGGTAGATTAACCTCTTCAATAAGAAATGGTCGTTTTGTTTGGCCCTCATTATCTCTGTCAGTATATCTGCTGGCTTCCTTTGATTGCATGTTCAGCCATGCTAGTCACTGGGAGTTTCTTTAAAGTTGCATCTTGGTTTGGGAGTGGTTCTTTCCTTGTAAGATTATCTTCTAAGTTTGTCTGTACATGTGTTTTGCTATTTTGTTTCTTAGATCAATGGACAGCAGTGCCCTTTCTCGTTTAAGGGTAGCCCATACTGGATGGCTCCTGAGGTATTGCTACAGATCTTGCATTGTTATTTCTTAGTTTGTTTGTAACCTTGAGCACTGTAAATCATATATGCTTATCTCTTGTAACAAATATGCAGGTTATAAAAAATTCTAGTGGATGCAACCTTGCGGTTGATATATGGAGTTTAGGATGCACAGTCCTAGAGATGGCTACCTCGAAACCACCATGGAGCCAATATGAAGGGGTTGGTGCTATGATTTATCTTTCTGCATTGTAAACTTCTGTTGTTAGGAGAAGCTACTATGCAAGCTGCAAGATGTGCATCATTTGTGCTGGATTCTCAATCAGCAGATATATAGTATTAACATCCTAACTGGGAACTATTCACTGGTCCAACGGCCAGATTTTTATGTACCAATACTTTTCCTATTTGGCATTAGTTTAGTTTGGAAAACTCAATTATGTGGACAACTAATAATAAAGAAAAAGTTAGAGCTGTAACTGTTGGTCAAAGTGTCGTAACAGTAAATGATTCCTTTAGAACAGATGCAAGAACGAGATGACTGCCTAAAATGTGGTTATTCCATGTTGGCATTGAATATTTAAGAAGCCTTCGTTTGTTACTTGGCATATGCTGGTGATAAGCACTGATGGGCATTAGTGGAAGTACAAAATGAAAATGTATCACGTAGGAGTGAAATCTAGTATCATTGTATCACCAAGTAACCAGCATTCCTGGATATACCTTAGGGGAAAAAAGCAACTTAATTTTCCTACGTTAATTTATATCTTCTATATGACCTAGATCAGAATATTCCATTGTATCAATTGCTCCTTGATGATATATCTCTTTCCTTTTTTTCTTTCCCCATAGATTGCTGCAATGTTTAAGATAGGCAACAGTAAGGAGCTTCCACCAATTCCAGATCACCTCTCAGAAGAAGGCAAAGACTTCATAAGACAGTGCCTGCAACGTGATCCATCCAGTCGTCCAACAGCAGTGGATCTTTTGCAGCATCCGTTTGTGCGAAATGCATCGGTTCTTGAAAAATTAGTTCCCTCTAACCCACTGGAACAGTTGGCGGCTATATCAAATTCCAAGGTATCAATTGTTAACTGTAGCTAAGTAATGCCACCTTTCTCTAAATAAATGATATGTTTATTCAGCATGCAGTATGTCTTAATTGTTTTACATAGAAGACCTATTAGCACGATAATGGAGAATATTAAGATCATATCTTTATCTGTTTATTTTATATTCTGCTCATATGACTGCATTCATTCTGTTTGTCTCATCACCTCATGACATTTCAGGTGGTTGGGCATGCCAGAAATATGTCCTCGCTTGGTTTGGAAGGTCAATCAATTTACCAGAGGAGAGCTGCCAAATTTTCTTTGACACACAGGTACCTTGTTCGTTTTTTTATTTTTGAATGCACCTGCTAATTCATAAGTTTATTGCTTTGTGTGTCTGCCAAACACTTCTCAAGGAAAGTTCCAAAAAAAAAAATAAATCTCAAGGAGCAGTAACCAATATCAAAATCGATGTTTGAGAATTTCCCACAACCATACCTTTTCATAGCATAATCCTTGTTTTCTATGTGACAAATCAAGTTAACTAACTTTTAAAATAGGAAAGGCCAATTGTACTGGAGTGCCTTGATTTTTGTTGATATTATATGTCAATATTCTGCTCTCCCCTTTGGCTATAGCCTTCCATACTTAAATTCTGTTAATCTTGTCCAACTCCACCTGAAGTCCAGAGACTTTCTAATTCTGTGTGAAATTATACAAGTACCGACCTATGCAGAGATGTCATACATAGTATTTATTACATTTTCCTGTTTTCTATAGCATATACTACTGCAGTTATGTAATTTATATTTGGTATCCATTACCCAGCCACATGCTCCTGTCATAAGTATAAAATCCAGTGAATATCTTGTCTATCTTTGTGAATATATTTGCCCTCTTATTATGAACTTTCTGCAGTGATCTCCATATACGGAGCAATATATCTTGTCCTGTATCTCCATGTGGAAGTCCTCTTCTGCGATCAAGATCTCCACAACATCAAAATGGTAGAATGTCACCTTCTCCAATTTCTAGTCCCAGAACTACTTCAGGTGCTTCCACTCCTCTGACTGGTGGAAACGGAGCCATTCCTTTAAACCACACTAGGCAACCAGCTTACAGAAATGAGGCTTTCTCTATTACATCAAGAGGGATTGATGATCACTTGCCTAACCGGCCTGCTGATCCAGCCCGTGGACGTTTCGTTCGAGTGCAGCAAGTCTCGGCAGGTGTTCCTGAGAGGGTAGTCTCCGAGGCTGATATTCTGAGCTCTCAATTTGGAAAGATGGGCCATGTGAATGTGTGGGATTTGCATGATAGGCAATTGCCTTCTGAGCATTCCTCCCAGCATAGATCCGGGGATCGAGTGAAGCTAAAACCTTCACTGGACTTGACATCTGCTCTACATTTTGGGCGCAATCATGGTCACTGATTCTCAAGAAAAAGTTGCTGGATAAGCTTCGAGTTATTCTAAGCTAGTTTGCCTGTCTATTCGCTGAAAACCTTGAACTGTGTCATAGTAGAGATGTCAATTAATTGTTTCAGATGCTGACAGTTGGCTACAGAGAAAGGTCGCTCTAATGACACTCCCATTAGTTCAACAAAGGTATGTCCCTTTTACGTTATAGCCCTTTGAAAATAATCCAATAATTATTTACCATTTATAGACTATAGAGTCAAAAGAACTGTTGCAATTTCTTTACAGCATCAAACGCTTTTTACACATATTCACAGCACCACAATGACCAAGAACCTGAGAGAGGAAAAAGAACTAGCTGTACAATCCTATCAAACTGAGAACAAATTATTCGGTACTCAATCTGATCATCATGTATTCTGTTCACACTGAAATTTGTTGCATTTAATTCTTAATTGACAGATGCAACATTCCCTATCAACAAGAAGCAACATGCCTTTGCCGGTCTGCTACCTAATGAGATGTTCGTGAGCGCTGCTGCCTCTGTCAATATGCCACCTACCGAAATGTCAGTGGGGATGCTGTATACTTGATCGTCCAGATACTGAAGGACCTAAAGCAAGTACTCTCAACCTGTATACTCTCGTATCTACACCTTATCGTTTTTCTTTTATGGGGTTGGAGGCCATTGTACAGAAGGAAACTCAATTAGAAACCCTGATTTTGCACAGGAGAAAGCAAGTGAGCCGTTCACTGCCCATTTTTTTTTTCTATCTTAACACAGTTACATGTCCTAACATGCTGTGTGCTCCTGCCGTCAGTCAGCTGCTCACGGAAGAGTGTGGTTGCTGCTGCCAATGTAATACTGGACAAGCCATTAACTGTTCCGCTTTGGAAAAGTATAGAAGATTCTTTATTAGTGGAAAAAATAGAAGATTGTGACTGTTAATTAAATTAAGTGGTCTGAATGTTGGACATTCCCTGGGGCAGCCTTCTCCAATCACCTCCGTTGCTGATTTTATGATTGTACAAGACTGCCTGCTTTGCGGGTCCTCTCGTCACGTCTGCATAATATGCTTCTCGCCATGTATAATGGTATTATCTCCGAATCTTTTGGGAGCTACTCTTGTGAAATTCTTGTGTAGTCACTCTTTGGAGGCATCATATCTACAAAAGCCTGAAGGAAGGCCCCTATAACCTGTTTCAGTGCAATTGGCGCCTTGCAGATTGCAAGTCGCCAAACGAAACAATCAAGGAACATCCCATGTGCTATAACTGAGAAATAACTGAGAACACTGTAGCTGCTGCAGAAACACTGTAGCTGCTGTAGAAAAAATAACTGAGAACACTGTAGCTGCTGCAGAAAAAATAACTAAAACACTGTAGCTGCTGCAAAGCAGCCAGACGAACAGGCTGAACATAGAGTAAGCTGCACGCATTAGGTCCAAGGTCCCCCGTCGTCTTTTACACCTGTCGTTCGTCATCCCCGTCCGGACTCCAATCATAGCGTTACTGGAAGGTCATCAGCACCAGGTCCACCACTACCGCCGATTCAAAATGGAGCAAAATGTCTCCAATCCTATGCTCGTGTGGCATCCGTGCCAAGTGTCCAGATTTCCTTTTTTTTTTCTTTCTCATGTTGGTTTGCAGAAATGTCCGTTGGAATCTCCGCAAGATTTGCATTTATCGTGTGATTTTAGCCATTGGGGTTATACCAACGCATAAAAGGAGCAGAGGAAGCCCATGGAAAACTCTAGCAACAAGTGATCAATTTAACTTAAATCTCCACAATACAAAACATACACAGCTCGATACTGAAAATACACAACTTTTGGTTCAGATGAGGGAACAGTGCAGCAGTCTTTGAAGAGAGACAAGGGATCGACAGATAGATAGTAAAGAGCTGCCAAATATCACAAGATGATGCTCGTTCTTTGGATTGGCAGGTCTCTGCAGAGTAGAGGCGGCTTAAGACCTGCTCTTGAAGGGGATGGCCCTGATGATCACCTGGTGGTAGATGGCAGCCAGGGCAGCACCAATGAAGGGTCCGACCCAGAAAATCCACTGCAAGAGTGATAGAAACAGGAGTTGTTATGCTAACTCTTCGATTGATAGAAAAAACATACGTTAACAAAAGACAGGTGAAACAAAGATTAAAAATATTTTAAGCATTATGGTGTACTCTTAGTGTGCCATTTGAGTTTGGGGAGTGAATGATTACTCTGCAGTTTGGCTACACAAATATTTGCACGTAGTGATGTGAAATTATAGCACCTATCCAGATCAAACTTCAAGGAATAGGTCATTATGCTTGCACAATACGTAGGAACATAGTGGTTACATGTCTGATATTTCGATCGATCGAGACATTTCATTGCAAACGGTACCCAGGTGCTGAAATCGGAAAGTGGGTGAGAGGTGACTGAAGAGGGGGTTTCACTCACATGGTCGTTCCAGGCGTGCTCCCTGTTGTAGATGATGGCAGCGCCAAGGCTCCTAGCTGGGTTGATGCCAGTGCCAGTGATGGGGATGGTGGCAAGGTGGACCAGAAACACCGCAAATCCAATTGGCAGTGGGGCAAGAATCTGTATTCACCAACAAAATAATCCACGTTAAGTATTAGTACAAACAGGGGAAAACATATTTGAAGATGATGCATACAAATTCAAATTGCTGAAGCGCAATAAATAGATGACGGAACCACCTAAATTCCAGTTATACGTACATACATACGATGCATGAATTAATATGTTAGGTACATTTGGTATCTCGTATCAAAGTCCCCAAGATTAATGTGCAGTATCATGTACGAGCTACAGCCATTCTGGCATTTAGTTGTGAACAGTGATCAAATTGCATGTGTAAGCTAAACTAATAAATGTGCAACTCCAATATTTGAACAGAACAGGGAAATAAAGCAGCTTGAGTACTCACAGGAACATGGGAGTCTCTCGCGTTCCTCTTGGCATCAGTGGCCGAGAAGACGGTGTAAACCAAAACGAAAGTGCCAACAATCTCAGCGCCAAGCCCATCGCCCTTGGTGTAGCCACTGTTAACTGCGTTGGCACCACCACCGTTGCCCATGTAAAGCCCCTGCTGGAAGCCCTTAACCACTCCAGCTCCACAGATTGCCCCAAGGCATTGCATGATCATGTAGAAGATGGCCCTCGTCAGGGAAAGCTTCCTAGCCAAGAACAGCCCAAAGGTTACTGCTGGGTTGATGTGCCCTCCTGTTGAAAATTATGTCACAAAGATTAGTAGTGCCCTTAGTTGTCCTAGTAAAATATTTTGTGGTCACGTTCGCTGAAGAGAATGCATTGTTTCAAATTCTCACGTTTGCTGAAGAGAATGCATTTTTTGAAATTCTAAATTAACCAGATAACACCTGGAATAGCATTAAAACATTGGACACTAAAAATTACGTACATTCTTTCTTGTGATCGAGAGACATGATACATCTACAATTAACATCTTCACTTGCCCCTCTGAATTCTTCATTATAACTAAAATTTAGTAGTGATAAGTCGAAGATGAATTATCTGAGTCGTTACATAAGAACAAGCTGCACATGATATAAGTAGTACAGTAGCCGGTGAATAGTAGAATAGTAATATTGCAGAAGGACAAATCTCTCTATGAGCACGAAGGGTACAAATTGGTACAAGTGACCTTGAGATCTGGTTCGTTTCATAACAGAAGAAACAGGGGCTTCCTAATTTCTATCTTATGGCAGAAAACCGTATCATGCTTTACGCGGCAAATGAAGAAAACCAAACGAGCAAGGTACATAAATTCAAGCTACTCTATCACCACAACAAGAAATTTGACAGTTTTCTGCTACTAATACCGACTCAATAAGATCACCAAGTGAAAGTCTTCACAAATTCGATACACAAGTGCCATCTAGAGAGAAAAAAAAAACATTGATGCCTAAATAAGTACCTAAGCATTCCTCAACTGTGCTAAGTTCCTATTGAACACTAGAAGCTATAATATGTCTCCATGGTGGACTACTAGAAAATCCTCATAATCTGAATATGCAGGTCTATATAAGTTCATGTTGTTTTACCTCAACTCTTTTGCAGTTATCCCGGAAATTGCTCACTAGAAGCTTTAAAAAGTTACAACTAACTACCATGGAGGAATCCTACTGATCTGAACTGTGCAAGTGCAAGACGATGTCATATTGCACGCTAGAAAATAACCATAGCAGAAGGGGATGAAAACACACTAGGACAAATCATAACAAAATCTTAAACAGTGAAAAAAAATACTAAGGAAGTTCGACCAGCAGGGAGGAACTGACCAGAGATGCCGGCGGTGCAGTAGACGAGCGCAAAGATCATGCCTCCGAAGGACCAGGCGATGCCCTGGATGCCGACGGTGGCGCACTTGGAGTTGGACTTGGAGACGCCCATGACGGTGAGGATGGTGATGTAGAGGAATAGGAAGGTGGCGATGAACTCGGCGATGCCGGCGCGGTAGAAGGACCAGGACTTGAGCTCCCCGGGCTCGAACAGCGTCGCCGGCGGGGGCTCCTTGTAGTCCTTGTCGTCCCCGGCGCCCTGCGCCGCCGTGCCGATGGGCTGGCGCTCCGCGTACTTGTTCGCGCCCAGGCGCACATCCTCCTCCTTGCCCTCCATTCTCGCCCCTCTCTTTACTTACGCGCTTGGACTCGCGGTGTTTCTTGAAGCTGCGGTTTGTGAAGGTGGTGGTGGAGGTGGTGGTCACTGGTCAGGGGATTATAAAGGCAAGAGAGCAGGAGCAGGACAGCGAGTGAGGAGTGTGAGTGAGGACTGAGGAAGATGCAATTTTTTTTCCCTCTCTTTCTTTTTTGAGGAAGAAGGACACTGATGAGGAGGAGGTTCTGGAAAGGCAAGAGAATATGATGAGCACGAGAGTGCGGCATGGGGGGCCACTGGCAGTGGCGCAGAATGGTGGTTTAGGTCAGATGCCGTTTTCTCATATAGGAGTATTATATTGATTCTAATCTTATCCAATTCGATTGTTTTTTGTTTGGGTTGAGGAAACAGTTCTGGACAAATTTTGAAAATGAAACAGTGTAACTGAAAGGATGGCGATGGAACTTTTTTAGTATATCCAAGGTGATGGCGCAAAACTACGAGTTCAAAAAAAATGGTTTGAGGCATCCTCGTCAAAAAAACATGGTATGAGAGTCATGCAACCATTTTTCATTGCGATGTTTATTCTTCCATGAGAGATATATACTTGCTTGCTATATTCTTTTGTTGCACTCCGGGCAGATGGGCTGCCGCTCCGCGTACTTGTTCGCGCCCAGGCGCACATCCTCCTCCTTGCCCTCCATTCTCGCCCCTCTCTTTACTTACGCGCTTGGACTCGCGGTGTTTCTTGAAGCTGCGGTTTGTGAAGGTGGTGGTGGAGGTGGTGGTCACTGGTCAGGGGATTATAAAGGCAAGAGAGCAGGAGCAGGACAGCGAGTGAGGAGTGTGAGTGAGGACTGAGGAAGATGCAATTTTTTTTCCCTCTCTTTCTTTTTTGAGGAAGAAGGACACTGATGAGGAGGAGGTTCTGGAAAGGCAAGAGAATATGATGAGCACGAGAGTGCGGCATGGGGGGCCACTGGCAGTGGCGCAGAATGGTGGTTTAGGTCAGATGCCGTTTTCTCATATAGGAGTATTATATTGATTCTAATCTTATCCAATTCGATTGTTTTTTGTTTGGGTTGAGGAAACAGTTCTGGACAAATTTTGAAAATGAAACAGTGTAACTGAAAGGATGGCGATGGAACTTTTTTAGTATATCCAAGGTGATGGCGCAAAACTACGAGTTCAAAAAAAATGGTTTGAGGCATCCTCGTCAAAAAAACATGGTATGAGAGTCATGCAACCATTTTTCATTGCGATGTTTATTCTTCCATGAGAGATATATACTTGCTTGCTATATTCTTTTGTTGCACTCATCCTTACTAGGCTTTTGTTATATCCTTACTGAATGATAATTCATCTTGCTATATTGCTTGCTATATTCTTTTGTTGCACTCATCCTTACTAGGCTTTTGTTATATCCTTACTGAATGATAATTCATCTTGCTATATTGCTTGCTATATTCTTTTGTTGCACTCATCCTTACTAGGCTTTTGTTATATCCTTACTGAATGATAATTCATCTTGCTATATTGCTTGCTATATTCTTTTGTTGCACTCATCCTTACTAGGCTTTTGTTATATCCTTACTGAATGATAATTCATCTTGCTATATTGCTTGCTATATTCTTTTGTTGCACTCATCCTTACTAGGCTTTTCCTCACTTCGAAGGATTCTTTTGGTCTTTTCCAGGATCCGAGCCAAAGGCAGAGCGCACTGATCAAGAGCCACGGCCACGCAGGACAGCGACGTGTGCAAGCAAGGAATAGAAAACTTGTCTGTGGATGTGCGTTGCGCGGCCGCTCATCAGTAGCTAGAATTGTTTAGTCCCCTTGGAGCAATACCGTCCTCTACCTTTTGTAATCACTTCTCTCCATATCCGTTCACTGTTTTATGTGTCATGACGTGTATGATCGGCTTAATTAACTTCAGACGGTGGCAGAGCAGTATTTATAGAAAGTTAACAGTGCTACTGGTCGTAGCTTACGGCGCGGAGGTTACTGTTTCTGTCGCTTCTTTTAGCATGCGCTGATAGAGCATGATTTTGCGCCCGTGCTCAGGACGAGTGATGTTAACACGAACCTAATCTGTTGGCTTTATCATTCAGTAAACTCTTCGAGAAGCGTCCCCCATGCGAAAACTGCACTGCAATTCACCTTTGGCCAGCAACTTTACTGATGAAAGAATCCAGGCCACTAGCTGAAAGTATGATGTGCAATTATCTTCAGTGGATCAAATGACAGTGCCTAACTGCCCATATGGCCATAACCATATGCTCCATGTTTTCTTGCCTTTCGAGAGTCAAAAAGTCCTGATGGACCAAATCGATCGGGCTCCTGACTCTGGTGGGTGGAGGACCCATGGAACGTGCTGCAACTTGTACTGAAATCTACAGTATTGCAGGAGAGCTAAAAGTTGTTGCGGCAAAGTGATGGCGTTGCAATCAACGGTCCTGGAATCGTGCAGATTTTCCAGCGATTCAGGGGGCCCATACTACAGTCTGATCCTGGAATCTTTACAACGAAGCAGGTGCATGATTGATGGCAACGTCTTGTTCCTGCAGGTGGAAACGTTGAGAACCAAAAAAAAAAAAAAGAAGAAGGTGGAAACGTTGAGAACGAACAGAAATCAGAATTCCAGGATTGGAATTTCGTGTGGTAACGGCTTCCAAATGGATTGGCATGGTTTTCAGATGATATACGGTGATCATTTACGTCATTTGGACCAAGCACGAGCCATCACAATCCTTCCAGCTCCAATTAGCTTCTCCTATCTCCAACATGCAAGTACGTTGCTCAGAGGCAGTACATCCGCCAAATATACGAAAAACCTGCACAGAAAATGGAATTCACAGGCAGCCCGGAACTGAAAGGGGGCAGCTTCTGAGCTCTGACGAGGACCGTTGCAAGGAGCAGGACTGCAGAACAGAAGCCAGGAGACCGGCCGTAGCAGTACTCTAGTATACTTGTCCGTTTTTTCTCACGTTGCACGGCGCCGCAAAAAACGTCAGCACGGCGCGCTCGCCGTGCAGTGCAGCGCGGCAGTGCGGGCCGCGTCACCCCACCGCCGGCCATGGCGTCCCGGCCACACACGTAACTGGGCGTCTGGCGTCAGGCATGTGCCCGCTTGGACCTGGAGGGCGCTGGTGCCGATGGACGGCGCCAACTGCTGAACCATTGACGTCGTCAGCCTGCCGTGGGGTCTCTTCTGTTGTTTGCCTCTAGATAAAATAATCAAACCGTGGTGTTTGGATATAAGTGACCATCGCTGATTGAGATCAAATGATTGGCTACAAAGAGGAAGGAACTAAATAAACCTATTCTAATCAAGAATAGAAAGGTGCCTGCAGGATTAGTTTAATTAGTACGCACAACCACTGCCTGGCTTACATAATTGGGGCGGTGTGGGTTGTTTGGTCATGTTTGTTAGTGGCTCAGCTTTCTTACACTGCCAACAAGGCGATCTATCACCGGCTCAGCGTTGTTTGTAATACAACAAAAAGCAGAAAAAGCTTCGTATGATGAGCGCATTTGCAAGCTCAGATTGCAGAATAAGCCCTTATCCGGAACTACAAACCATGCAGGAAGACAACTCAAATATACCTGTCCATTCTTTTCGTTCTGGCGCAAGGACGGACTGCACATCTCCACGGCCACACGATTTGAGTATGTAGATATGCCCGCTGGGGGGCCGCTGCCAGCCGAAATGTTTGCGACCAATCCTGTCATTGTTGCATGATGATTTGCCACGAGCTTTGCGATTCCATTATATCTCGGTGATGTTGCATGGTTTGATTTGCTCCCTTGTGGAGCTTGAGGACACGCTCGGCTCCGGTGTCGCACCGCTGTTCTCTCCGGTCCACCTCACGCTCCGTTACATGGAAAGCAAGGTGTACCTGCTCCATAACATCAGAATGGTAAGGTGCAGCTATGGCTGGCAGTTCGGCACCGGCCTCGCGAAGTTAACAGGACTTGAGATATGGCTGGTTGGCTAGTTTTAGGCGGAATCTTTGGAGAACCGTCCAGAAAAACATGACTGGAGATAGAATGCGACCGCTCAACGATTCCTCCGCTGCTTCCAGAGCCTTCTGCTGTTCTTATCGTCGCCTGAAGTAGGACGTAGAGCGTCGTGCTGATTGGCAATGAGAGATCACGAGTTTGACGTGAATTTTACATAGCCGTTCTTCGACCGGAAACTCATTTTCTGGTGGGTGGAAATTTCGTCCGGTCACGTTTTTGAACTTTGAACACAATCCTTCCTGCCGGCCTACCGTTATCGAGGCTTTTCAGTTTCAACCGCTTTGGCCTGTGTGTGGCCTGCCGAGCGGCAAGTTCTGAATTCGCGGGAGGGCCGGCCCACGCGCACCCAAACCACTGACTGTGGGCTTGTGTTTGCATAATTTTGGGTCGCAATCGGGCCCCCCCCGCCATTCGCCCCTCGCCATCCCACCTTCTGGTTCAAGCTACCAGACGCAGCCTGCAGCTTCCCTTGCGACCCGTTCGCGGCCCTAGTTCCTCCCCGCTTCACAAGTGCCCGTGCTAGCCTCAGGAGTAAAGATGGCAACGGGCATTTTGCCCGCGGATAGCAGCGACACATGTCCGTGCCCGCAAGCCAAATCCTCTATCCGTGTCCGTGCCCGA
>LAPY01000327.1:154768-179020 GCA_000970635.1 Eragrostis tef | reverse complement strand
CAGAGGGGCCCCCAGCCAGCGGCGGTGCTTCGTGAGGAGGGGGCGTTACGCACGGCGCTGCTGTTGGCTGCTCGTCTGGCTGGATCGATGGAGGATTTGGAGATGAGATCTGATGCGTCAGCGTGGGTGCGTGGGGTCGCGAACCGAAGAGGAAAGCGACGACTCCAGGCTCCTATACGATGTGAAGCGGCTGACAAGTTGCAGGCAAAGGAAAAACTAGTGCATTTATTATATACAAAACGTACTGGAGCCCACATGTCATAGACTAAATAACGGGCATGCGGGCAGATGGATACGGGCGGAGGTTTTTCATGCCCGTTTTTCTTTGCCCGTTGGACTTGAAGCTCTGCCCGCATCCGTGCCCACGGGCACAGACTCCTGCCCGTATCCACGCCCATCGGGTAATTTGCCCGCGGGCACGCGGGCAAACGGTGCCCGTTGCCATCTTTACTCAGGAGCCGTCTGCCTTTACGGTTCGGGTCGGAGAACCAAACTCCAGCGATCCCCGTGGTTCGTTCTGCACGTCAGCGCCACTGCTGTAGTATAGATCCAACGGCGCGCATCGTTGCCCCTCTCAGTTGTTCGCGAAGGTGGGTAACAATCCGATTCCCCGCCCACAGTTGATTTGATATCAATTGGTGAAACATTGCAATACACGACCGTGCTAAATTTATTTCAGTAATCGGCATACTTAAAATCCGACCGTGTGCACACATTGTTTTTGCAGTCGGTATGTACCTGCATCCGCATTGAGGGTGTATCATCTCCCCTGTTGTTGATATTCCCACTCGAGAATGGCTGAACGTAGCGCCCTGTTGGGAGTGAGCGAGCGGTGTGCGAGTTTCAGGTTTGTCATAGGAGATGTGTCGCGCCCACTGTCAAGCCATCCTTTGATGGCTTGGGCTTCATATGTGAACCCGTCTGCTGCAATGTGAGGATCTCTCATCACCTCCTGTATAACAACACGGGGTAAATTCAGACAACTCAACTCAACTTTCTAGCCCACTAACGTTACATCACCATTGAAATTGAATTACTGTGGACTCAGATTCACTAACCTGAAAAATTGGACAACTAAAGTGTGACGGAATGGAGGTGTCATCTGAAGGCAATGCAGATGCAGATGCTCTTTTGGTCAGGGTAGCGGCTTGCATCAGGGGCTCAATCATCTGCCATGCTTCTCCTGCAAGATCTGGCTGTTCCCTCCCACTCAAGTTTGTACATCTCAGCCCAAGATCTGCAAGCTGTTTGGCTTGCACGAAGGGCCAGTCACCTGCGGCAGCGTCCATGATCAAATGTAGCTGTGCCTTCTCCATCGCTTCTTGCACTATCTCAACGATCTTTTGCGATGATCTCCCTGTCAGTAGCTGGAGGATGATAATGCCAAATGAGTACACGTCAGACCACAGCTTGAGTTCCCTACTTATCTGGAATTCACCATGGTCTATATCACAAAGTGTCCTATGCTTGTTTGTATGGTGATGGTGCATGTTGCCAATTGTTATGTTGGACTGTTTGAAAGGCTGTCCGATGCCCAAGTTTCCCAGCTTGCTGACGAAGTTGGCGTCGAGTAGAATGTTGCTCGCATTTAAATTACCATGAAAGATTGGATAAGGTTTGTGCGAGTGGATGAAGGCCAAAGCGGAGCATATCTCTGCAATGATCCTGGTGCGCGTCTTCCATGTCAACAGTGCTATTCTTTTTTTCTTGCATAAGAGTCGGTCCTCAAGGCTACCACTTGGGAGGAACTCATACACCAAGGCAAAAGCCTCGGGGCATGCTCCTACGAGTGTGACAAGGTTAGGATGCCTCACTTTAGCGAGCTTAGCAACCTGCAGTGGTGATGCCACAAGTAGACGTATAAGTGATGCCATAACATGTCATTGTTCTCCCTGAAAAATAAGGAGATTATAAGTGATTTCAATTACCTCCTGATGGAACTCTGCTTCACCTTGCAAGCTTTGAGGATGAAGCAACTTTATAGCTACAAATGTGTTGCGAAGAAAGCCTCTATAGGCACTTGCGAATTCGTCTTCGCTAATCTTGAACTCTGCATTGAAGTCTTTGGTTGCTTGCTGCAGTTCAACAAATGAGAACTCAATGTTCAGAGTTTCAGTAGTCATGAAGGCTCGTTGCTTCTGCTTGTACTTCTGGCGCAAGTCTTCAACTTCTGTAAAAGCAATGTTTCTTTCCTGCAGTAACCTGTCATGTTTGTCCTGGAGTTCGTGGAGAAGGCGTTTACTATCTGCAATCTTTTCTTCATGAGCTTTGGCAGCGTACTTCATTTCAATCATATGTTTGCCATGTACCTCGTGCAACTGTCTTTTTGCCTCTTCAATTTCCGTTAGCTGTCTTGCTATTGTCTCATCCATTGCTTCCTTCTTTTTCATCTCTTGCATATGCCTATGTTCGAGTTTGTCAATCTATAAGTACATTTAAATTTTATCAGTACATCAAATTTATACCACGGACCTATGATGAAAAACAAAAGCATACCCTATGAAGAGCTGAGATTAGATCTGTTTCAGCTTTTCTCCTTCTATTAGTTTCCTCAGATGCATCCTGTTTAAAGATCAGTCAGTTATTCTTCACTACTTTTCACCAGTAGACTGGATCTAGGTACATTCATACTTACAACTTGTTCGAGCTTGAGCTTCTGCTCTTTTACATCTTGCGGCTCATAATACAGTTCATCCCGCTGCCTTTTTATTTCTTCAAACTCCAACCTCTGTCTTGCTACCTTCTCCTCCAGGTTTTCCCTTCGTGCCTTCTCGTGTCTATATGAACTCTCTGCCTCTTTAACCTGCGAGAATACTTTATATATTTATATTTAATATCACATGCTTCCTTAAGTTAAACTGTAGACTCCTCAAGCAAAGTGCTTACTCTTTGAATAGTTGAAAGCAAATCCATTTCAGTTCTTTGGCGTGTCTTAGATTCTTTACATAATTGTTTAATGAAACTTTCTGTAATCTCTTCCACATAGTCTTTTGCAGCGGACTTGATCTGAGTTATACGTTGTTCAAGCATGAGTTTTTGCTTTTTTGATTCCTGTAATTCATCATATAGCGTGCAATGCCGTCTTCTCATTTCGTCAATTTCCAGCTTCTGTGTAGCAAGAGTCTTCTCAATTTCTTTCCTCTCGCTAAACTCATGAAGATATAAATCTTCAGACTCTTTAATCTACAAGGTAAGTTTGATCATGCTTAGTTCACCAAAAGGATAAATAATTTTTATCCAGTCCTTTAAGGTTATGTGATTGTGATGGTCAGAGGAACTACTCCGTCACTTTATTACACATTTCAAATAATTCAAGCTCCCTTGTGAACACATAAAACAAAGCTTACTCTTTGAAGCGCTGAAAGTAGGTCCATTTCAGCTTTGCGGAGTTTGTTAATTTCTTCATTATCTTCACCCGTCAGTATCTCAGCGTTAGTGCATGGATCATGAGCTTTATGGTACAATTCTTCTTCTGGACTTGGTTTGTCTTCCTATATGATGTTTAATTCTTTTGAATATTTAATATGTAATGTTAGCATTCATCATTTAGTACAGGAATTACATACCTGATCCCAAGTTGATGCTGACTTCAAGTAGATACTATCACAATCATGACTTGGACAATGCATTGTTGGTGTTAGTTCATTTGTATCAATAATAGTCACAGGTAGAGTTGTGAGTCCATAGATGCTGATGGCATCATCAGCTCTTGATGATCCATATGCTGCCATCCCCCAATCTGGATATATCATTACGATGAAAAAACAGCATGACTACTTAAAAAGTTGTATAACATAAAATGGCCGGTTAATTTGTTGCTTCTATATAAGTTTTCGCTATTGGACATCGCTCAATGTGTCTTCGCTAGAAGAGTGAATAAAGAAAAAGTATCAAGAATTGCTGTTCGCTAGAAGACACTACTCATTTGTGGTAATTGGCTGATGGACATCCAAGTCATTAAATACTCATTTTGTTATATAAAGAAGAAAGAGAACATATAAATAGACCCTTGTTAATTATGTACTTAACAAAATATATATAATTTGTAATGTCATGGAATTTATTTGTGGACCATGCCTAAATTTCATGTTATACAACTTTACAAACTACGCATCAGATCTTTAAGGCTTTTGTGCAGAGCAATATGACATTATGATTCTGTAAGCAAACAATAAATTTGTTCAAAAAAATAAGCCAAAAAACCCAGATGACTATTGTGAAAGAATGAATGAAGTTTCAATTATTATATTTAATATAGCCACCTCCGAAAAAGTATTCCCAATCCGTGATTGCTGTTGCAATCAATGAGCTTGAAGTGCCGTTGGAGCTTGATGCTTCGTACACCAAATCAGCGAGTTCCACTGATTTCAACTGCTTTGAAATGCTATGTTTTGTTTGCGGTGGTGTGTTTCTTCGTGGAGATGATGCGGGTATTGTAGAAAGGTTTTCGTCAGCTCTCCTGCAAATTTCCATATGCATGCTAAATGAGTCTTCAGCTATTTGCAGCGCTTTACATACTTCAGTGCCTGCAAATATTCCTAACTTGAACGAGCAGAGGTAGAGTTCTGATTGAGAACACTGTAAACTGGCCTGATAAACTTCAGTTATTCATTTGGCAAATATTCCTAACTATTTGCAGGTATGGAAATCTGAAACGAGGCTAAAATTTGAGCCTGACCAGGTACAGATCAAATGCCCTTTACAAGTAAACCATATCTTGCACGATGGAGCTGCCGTCTTCATCAACTTGAGTGCTGTCCTTGACTTTGGTGTGTTCATTTCCCTACAGTTTGAGAGTTGGTGATGTTCTTGCTACTCATTTGGCATCATAGAAGTACAATACTGTCATCTTATCATTTGGAATAAGGGCAATGAGAACATAGATTTGTTAAGCGTGACACATACTTTGAGTAATGTTGGTCTGCAGCTGCTCCCATGACAAGCTGGGTGATGCTATGACGGGCAATCAGTTCATCGAGTCCTTTAGCAATACTGTCCATCTCGATTATTACTTTCTCACAACCAACCTGGAACAGTAGAATTTTATGGTCATGTTGTCAAATCCATTTATCCACACTGCTGGATTTCTGTTTGATTCACGAGGATGGTACAACTTATATAAGTAGTAATGCAAGAAAGTGCAGCTCCTGGTTTAGCCGGAAAAAAAAGGGGTACCTTGATATCCTCCCTAGTGCATTTTGCTATCACAACATATGCATCCAGGTTCTTCTCTGCCTCTGCTCTCTTCAGCCTTCTGTTATCGTTTATCTCTTCTGGTTTCGCACTGGCATTATCCTTCACTAGAAGATAACAGAGAAGCACAAGCTGATAAAACAGTAGCAGATATAGTGTGGGTATATGGATTTCGGATTAACTCATTTCGCTGATGGACTGTAAATTCTCGGTTTAAGGGTATCCGATGGTTTTACCAACAACAGATGCAAATATTTTGTGCATAACAATATGCAAACATTTCTGCTCATCACGCCAACCTTGTTGAAAAAGTTGATTGTCGCATAAATGAAAAAGAGGAAACCTCGAGGTTGCACAGGGATCACAGAAAAACGTTTATAAAGGGAGAAGTAAAATTACTCATGGCGGCCGCTTGCACAGGGATATGAACATGGGTTATCACGATCTTGCACCCATCCGTGGCCAAGTTGTGCAGCGCCCAAAGCAAGGTGCTCTCCCCGTCGCCGAATTCTTCAGGCACTGCGACGAACACCTTATCCTCTGCCTGGGCAGGCGTCCTCTTCTCGTCCAGTTGTAGGGAGCCCTCCGACGAGCTGGCGCTGCGCCGTGCGCTCCACGGCGGCTCAAACATGTCGAGTAGCAGCCTACTGTATCCCTCCATTCGATGCTCTTTACGATCAGGAAGCCAGTCGCACTTTGACCGGTATGTCTTCAGAAATAGAGGCACATCGGTTGCGTGAGTGCGCTGGTCGTCGTTTCTCAAGTGAGATCGGTGGAAGATGGTGAATGGGACGTGCTGAGTCAGTCGTGTATCGGGTCAGAACTGAATAAATTTGTTGCATTGACCGACCAGATAACAAATTCGAAGTCACCGCGACGGTGCAGCAAGTAACTACGAGTCTTGCTGACGCGAGAACATATAGGAATGATCTACTCCGTATGTGGGTTCTCTCCAAAAAAAATGATCTATGTGGGTCCATTTGAATGAGCTAGAACCACCAAAACAGCGACATCGTGTTGCAGAGGTCAGCGAAGGTTAGGAGCTGCAAAATTATCGTCATGATCCATGAACTACCAGGTCTGAAAAGAAATGAACTTGCAACAAAACATCATTGTTTGACTGACATTCTTCAGTAAACAATGCTATGGGCTGCGCCATAAGTAGGCCTCCAAAGCGATTCTTGTGGGCTCATCGAGTACAGAGCAAGCAATGCAGCCCTCGGAGAACTGCTGGGCCACCGCTACTATACTAGAAAAATGGACCAGGGCCCACCAGTTCATTGAGACCAACGGCGCCGACGCCGGCGGTACCAACCGGCGGCCGCAGTCGCTTTGCGCCCGGCTGTGCCCCGCCGGGCGAACGCCACCATTGCCCCTCCAACTTGCCGCTTTACGATGCGTGATTTTTGTTGCCCTGCGACCAGTAATCGCTGCTGCGAGGCATTGACGCCGGTTTGTGGAGAACAAAGTCAATCAGCATCTCAACGGGCATGCAGTTGGCGGAGAGAAGAGAGCACAAGAGCACCCCATCGATCGGTTGATGGAGGATGCATCGTGCCACGGCCGCCATGTCCAGTGTGTGTGTGAGCTCAATCTCGCTGATACACGACGGAGAATCAAGCTCACGCTCCCTGTAATCCTGTCTGCGCCGAGGAAACAGAGGATTGGATATCTGGATGGTGCTTGGGCTTCAGTGGGAAATGGGCGAGATGGGGATTCGAGATTCCAGCCGGGAGGGAAAGCGGACTGGCGGAGTAGCTTTCCCAGAGAACTCCCTGTAATCAACGTGCTAATCACATGTTTAATTAACCGCTGGCCCCCCTCATGAGCCCAACTGGACAACTCCACGTCCATATCTTGTAGCCCAATTGGCCCATCGTGCCATCCAGATAAAGTCCTTTGCCCAATTGCCTGTGAACAAGAAGTCGAGCAGTTCGCCGCCGCCCTGTTCGTTTCGTCTTCCTGATGGGTTCGCCTCCATGGCTCCATCGTTCGCATCACTGCCGCCGCAGAAAAGCTTCTTACGGGTGCTACCAATCCGTCAAATTGCGTCAGGTACTCGTTGTATTTCCTTCTGACCAGCCATTCCATCAGTTCGAATTGTATTAGGCTTAGAATTTAGTTTAGTTGGGTAGGGGGTTGATGTTTAAATGCCTGATCTGGATTTGTTTTTTGCACCATCACAAGATCAACAAGAAAGAACTGTTGCATTTGAGCGGGACCAGGTAAGTGCGATAAATTTTAGAACTCTTGCACGTAGATTTATGTATGCGTTTCTTTTGCATGTATATTCTGATCCCAGTTTCCTCTCAATAATTTCCCAGAAAAGCAGACTCACATCTCTCTGTTTTTTCCCTTCATTTGTTTTGGCGATTGTCAACTGCTAAGCTGAAACTCCCTTCAATCCTTCTAGTTTGCTAACCTTTCAAAGGAATATGGTACACTTAAACTTTTCCTTGCCAGAATATTCTATGTGTTATGGTACACTTAAATATAGTACACTCAAGATATCATGGTACTATATTTTAATTTGACAAACCTCATGTCAAAAACTATTCACAAAGGCAAATCCCCGTTTGTATGTCTGGTGTTGCCCTGAGAGCAACACGCAGGCGTTAAAAAAAAAAAGGCAATAAGTAGGCGCTAGGCCGAGTTTTTTTTTTGTTTCTCATGACTTGGCCCCCCCCTATGCTCAAATCCTGGGTCCAGTGGGGAAGGAATGCGGGGGAGCACGTCGGCGACGGCTGCCGGGGGACGGTCAGGGAGGCGGAGCTGATAGAGACAGAAAAGGGTTATCTTGTAAATAATTTATCTAAAATAGGACCTATATGCAAATAATTGGATCGCGACTATTAATCGCGATCCAAATTAGGGTTCTATGTATAAATAGTTTGGACGATCCAATCCAGGGGTCCGTATGTAAAATTTTCTGGTCATCGACCCGGCCGCCTGCCCGCGCGCCGCCGCCGGCGGTTGCTCGCTTGTTTCGTCGCAATGTGAGCCTCCGTCGCGTTCGCGCGCCGATCCGCCTCCTCCGTATGCCATCGTGAGCCATCCACCAACGCACTGCCGCGGGGCTTCGCGCCTCGGCCGATCGCCGGCTCCGTCACGACCTCGCCGGTGTTGTCATACACTGCGCCGGATCAGGTGACGACATATGCGAGGTGAGTATGTCCAACTGTCAATTGGATTCATGTCGAAAATATTTACACTTGAAGCATTAGGCATTTGAAGAACTCCCCATTTCGAACTCCATTTGGTCCTTCAAATCCTTATCATATTTACAAAAATTTACAGTACAAATGAAGTATGAAGAATCAGAGATGGACGCGTTACGCCCGCGCTTCTGAAATGGTCATCATCAAGAGTGCCGCTGCTGCTGTTGCCACTCGAGGATTGCCGAGCGGAGCGCCCTGTTCGGGGTCAGCTCGCAATGCGCGAGCTTGAGGTTCGTCATCGGTGACGTGTCGTGTCCTCTGTGGAGCCATCTCCTGATTTCTTCTCCCTCATAGGTGAACCCATCTGCCGCAATGTGTGGATCGTTCATCACCTCCTGTTCACCATTCATGAGATGAAACTTCTGAACTATACATTATTGTACTCACTCCAGTCAGCTTTAATCAATGTTTTAGACAACAAACTACTAAGTGCAGGTCAAATTCGTTGTTTGAAACGTCAACTAATCAAGACCGGAGGTACTAGTGAAGTTGCAAACTAGTGATGCATTTTCATATCATATCAAGTAATAATTCACCTGAGAGATTTTTTTTTTTTGCGAAAAATTCACCTGAGAGATTGGGCATACAAAATACGAAGGTGGGGTAGTGCCATCTGTCTCAGATGCTGATGATAGGCAGCTCTTAAGACGCAACTCTTCAGCTTCAGCTAATGCAGCGTCTAGCTTTTGCTGCAGCCCCTTTTTGTCTGCTTGAACCATTTCAATAAAGCGCTTACTCATTGCCAGCCGCTCTTTGTGATATTTTCTAGCAGACTCTATTTCTGTTACCCGCCGTTTCAGCTCTTGCTGCTGCTTCTCATTGTCTGCTTCAAGCATTTGGGCATGGAACTTGCTCGCCGCCAGCTCCTCGTCACGATATTTTTTAGCATACTCCATTTCTGCTATGCGCCGGTTCAGCTCTTGCCGGAGCTTCTCAATAGAGTGCCTCCTCTTCTCCGCGTCTGCTTGAATCATTTTGACGTGGAACTTGCTTGCCGCCAGCTCCTTTTCGTGATCATTTCTAGCAGACTCCAATTCTGTTGTGCATCGCTTCAGCTCTTGCTGGAGCTTCTCATTGTCCGCTTGAAGCCTTTCAAGAAAGTACTTGCTCATTGCCAGCTCCTCTTTGTGATATTTTCTAGCAGACTCCATTTCTGTTAGGCGCCGCTTCAGCTCTTGCACATCATCTAGTTGGTCATAAATCATTTCAAACCGTCTTATCATTTCTCTTACTTCTTTTCTATCCCTCAGGTATGATTCCTCCACTGCTTGCCGCTGCCACATCTCATGTTGATGCAACATTTTCCACTCCCCGACCTGTATGGTACTGAATTTATCTCACTTGCAGATGAACACACTTTGCAATATGATTATTGAATTCTTCTTCAAATAAATATTTACCATTTGAAGAGCAGAAACTAGATCTCGTTCGGCCTTTTGGCGTTTTGTCGATTCCTCATATGCCTTTTCCCTGAAGTGCTGAACTTCGCAAAGACTCTCGTCAATCAGTAACGACAGCTTTGGAGAAGAATTTCTTTGCTGAGCTTCACGAAGACCCTCTTCAATCGGTAATGGCAGCATTGGAAAAGTTTTTCTATCTCCTTCCCTGTCATAGTTGACAGATGAGTTTAAAGAAGTTTCATCTTCTTTTGATTGTACTTCATCATTATTAATAATTTTAAAAGGCTGAAAAAAATTAAGTGTCTATATCCAGCTACTGACTAACTTGGCATAACCTAACCTTGTACATATTAGATGTCGTTTGCAAGAAAACCATATCTTGCATGATTTGCTCGCTACCTTCACCAGCCTAGATGCTTTCTTGGACCAGTTGAGATTCCAGGAGAGTAGCACTGGGGACATGATCACCATCCACAAATTAACAATGTTACTCCCTTTCAATGCAATGGTTCAAGAAATTACAAACGTCAACACTGTAAAATACATATAACTGGTATGATGTGCTATTTTCTCTTGACCGTTACTAAGAATTTATCTGTTGTGCATGCAACGTCAACAGTCTCTCTATTGCGATATAGCTCCTAGTTTTTGCCATCAAAGCTAAAATAAACTAATGTTAACTAGCATTTGTGCAGGCATCCTTTAAGCAGTAAGATTTATTATAAGTTCAAGCATAAATTTTTCTCCCTTTTCAAGATGAAAAATGAAAAGTATGGGACTCATAGAGAGCATAAAGAACTTAGGTTGTGCTTCATTACTCCATCGTAATCTATAACAGAATAGACATTTTTTACTAGCACTATCCTGGAGTTACGTCCTAAAAGTGGAAAACGTTTGAGAAATATGTAGTTTGCCTACAGCCTTCCCTAAGCACTATTTTACAATGAAACTATTGTTTGCTCGTTCTGAGTGTATGATCTAAAATATCACTCTTTTATTTCAAATTTGTAATAGGTGGGATAAAAAAAGTATGCACTGTCTTGCAGTCCAAAGCAAAGCGTCGTGCTATGATATACTTGTCCGTACTCTGAGTAGCGTTCATCTGCTGCTGCTCCCATGACAAGCTTGGTGATGCCATGAAGAGCAATAAGCTCCTCAAGCCCTTTGGAAACATCGTCCTTTTCAATAGTTACTTTGGAACAATGGAGCTGCAAAAACGCAATTATAGAAGCGAGAAAAAAAATGAAATAGTGTTTCTCATGTTCTATTTTTTTTGGATGTGTTACCTGATTGTTCAGATGATTCATTCATTAATTTTGTTTCAAGTTACAAGGTGAGTGATCGCACCTTCCGTCTTGTGCATATCATGACATATTCATCTAGCTTCGCCTCTGCCTTTGCTCGCTCCTTCTTTCGATAGGCGTCTACCACTTGTGGATTCATCATAGCAATGAACTTCTTCCCCCACTGAAACAACAGAGGGTAATTTGTTCAGAAATTATGAAATAAAAAAAACACTTATCTTGAAGCAGTAGATGGAGAGAAATTTGTACCTCATTACCTTTTTTTATTCATTATCTATTTTTAGCTGGAGAGGGATTAGGCATAATCCTCTTGGACTGGGAACGGAAAAAGGAATTTAATTCACTTAACAATTCTAGTGGATTAAGTGAATGATCGTACAAATATGAGTTGATCATTGTCTTATGCAGCAACTCGGAAAGCCAGGAATATTATGGTACTATCTCTATTGCTCAAAAGATCCTCAAGCCTGATTTGTATTTGACGAAATTCCCGTGAAGTTTTGCGTTCTCACTCGAGGATTCACATGACACAAACGGAAGTCATGAGAGAGATTCGGAAGAGAGGGAGATATCGAGAGCGTGTTAACGGTTTACTTACTCACGGGGATGGTCTGCGGGGGACAGTGGACATGAGCTATCACGATCTTGGTGCTGTCGTTTACCAGGTTCTGCAGCGTCCACAGCAACGTGCTCCTCGTCGACGGCGACGTACACCTTGTCCTCCAAAGCAGGACTCCCGGCGTATGAACCCCACCGGCGGCGTGCTCCATTCCAGCCGCTGTGAGGAGACAGGTGAACTGGAGGAGGATAGCTGGATAGGCGACTCCACTTTGAGAATTGCCAATCGCTTTCCTTCGATGATGCAGCTTTGCGCGTTTGCCGGAGCAGTAGAGTAGGAAGACTTGAGCAAAGAAAGTCAAATGCAAATGCGTTCATTCGGTCATTTGGTCTCCACAATGACCAAATGCGTTCATTCGTTCATTCAGTAGGAATACGCATTAAGAATTTTATTTTAGTTTCGTACAATACTGGTAAGCTCTCCTCCCTGCCAGACAAAAAAAACTGAGAAGTGAAACTGATGTTGAATCGAGAAAAAGATCTGTGCTGAGGTAACAGTTAGCGACTCGATACAGTTGAAGAATCAGTCAGACATTCAGACATGGTGCTGCACACGATTCCAGAATGACCATCATGTCGAGTGCTGCTGCCATTGCCGGTCGAGGATCGCTGCCCTGTTTGGGGTCAGCTGGTGGTGCGCAAGCTTCATGTTCGTCGTCGGCGTGCCCGCTAACCACCTCCGATCGAGCAAATCGAGATCACGCGACCCCTCATGCCATGCCGTTCCCTCTGCAGTCCACATGCCGTCGCTGCCGCTGCATTACCGGCTCCGGCCCTGCTCTACGCAGCGGGCATCGCTGCAGCTGCGGCTGACTGGGTCGCAGAAGCAAACACGAACACGAATCAGATAGATTACCCCCATCGGTAGGTTGGCGGAGAAGCATCGTATCACGGCCGCCATGCATGTCCCGTGTGAGCTCAATCGCGCTGCTCGATGTCGGCGAATCACCCTGTGATCCGTTCAATGTTGAGGGAGCAGAGGATTGGATACCTAGATATGATGGGAACTGAGATTCAAGCCGGGTGGGAAAGCGGGGCCGGGAGGACGCCGGCGACGGCGGACGGCCGGGAGGTGGCACCAAGACAGAGCGAAGGCAGGGGTCAGTTTGAAAATAATTCGACCAAAAATCAGGACCAATGTGTAAAAACTCCGGATCGCGATTAATAGTCGCGATCCAATCTAGGGTCTTTTATGAAAATATATGGATCGCGATAGTCGCGATCCAAAGGGGGCCGTTTGTAAAAGGCTCTGGCCCGCGACCCGGCAACCGGCCAGGTGCGCCGGCGGCGGCGGCTGCCCCCTAGTTCCATGGCCATCCGTCCCTTGCGAGCCCCCGCGTGTTCGCGCCCTGATCCGACTCCTCCTGCTTCTGTTTCGATCCACTCACGGCCCTCACTCCGCCGGAAATGCTCCCACCGCGGCGGCGGCGCATCGGGAGCGCAGTGTCCAGAGGCGGCGAGGGACGGTGTCGTCACACACTGGCCGGATCAGGCGACGACATAGGAGCGGTGAGTATGTCAAATTGATTCACACTTCAAGGCAGCCCAAGCGCGCCATGTTCAACAACACCAAATTTCCCCCTTTATTTTTCGTTCTTTGAACACCTTTCTTCAAATCCCAATCATATTTACACGATTTACAGTTGAAATGAAGGATCAGACACGGATGCGGTGCACACGTGCTTCAGAAATTGTCAACGTCACGAGTGCCGTTGCTGCTCTTGCCACTCTAGGATCGCCGAACGGAGGGCCCTGTTTGGGGTCAGCTCGCAGTGCTCGAGCTTGAGGTTGGTCATGGGCGACGTGTCGTGCCCGCTGTAGAACCACCCCCTGACCGCCTCGGCCTCGTACGTGAACCCGTCCGCCGCGACGTGAGGGTCGCTCATCACGTCCTGGAAGATTGGGCACACGAAGTAGGACGGCACGTCGGCGTCATCCGGCGACGCTGGCCGCCCGGCGGTGAGCGAGGCGACCTTCATCATTGGCTCCACCACCTTCCACACCTCTCCAGCAAGGTCCGGCCGGCGTTGCCGGCTCATCTCCGCGCAGCGCAGGCCGATGTGCGCGAGCTGGTTGGCCTGCACGAACGGCCAGTCCCCCGCGGCAGGGTCGAGGACGGCGTGCAGCTTCCCCCGATCCAGATGATGCCGAGCGAGTACACGTCGGACCGCGGCGTGAGCTCGCCGTTGGTGAGGAACTCCGGGTCCATGTACGCGTAGGTCCCCTTGGGGTTGGTCGTCCGGTACGGCCGCGTCGTGGTGGTGGGGGACTGGATCAGGAGCTGGCAGATGCCGAAGTCACCCAGCTTGCTAACGAGGTTGGCGTCGAGGAGGATGTTGGCCGGGTTCAGGTCGCCGTGCACCACCGGGTGCGGCTTGTTCGAGTGGAGGAAGATCAGGGCCGAGCACATTTCGAAGATGATCTTGGTGCGCACCTGCCATGTCAGTGGCGGTGTGTTGTTGGTGCACGCCAGCCGGTCCTCCAGGCTGCCGTTGGGGAGGAACTCGTAGACTAGGCCGAATGCTTCCCGGCACGAGCCGATCAGTGTGACGAGGTTTGGATGCCGGACTCTACTGAGGACAGCAACCTGCAATGGCGTCACTGATTGTTCAGACATGAATGCCTACTCCTACAAGAATGAGTGAACTGACGCAATGATCTGATGAATAGCATCACCTCTTGGTTGAATTCTGACTGCCCTTGCAGGCTCTCAGGATGAAGCACCTTTATAGCTACGGTTGTGTTACGGAGTAACCCTTTGTAGACGCTCCCGAATCCTCCCTCGCCGATCTTGAGTGTTTCGTCAAAGCTTTGTGTCGCTTGTTCAAGCTCAAAGGAAGAGAACTCTGTGTTTAGTGCTTCGATTTTGTGCTCATTCTCCTGGCGCAAGCTTTCAGCTTCAGCTATCGCAGCATCTCGTTCTTTCTGCAGCTTCTTATTGTCTGGTTGCAGCACTTGGATAATGTGTTTGTTTGCCACCATTTTCTCTTCATGATCTTTGATAACAGACTTCATCTCTGTTATTTGTTGTTCAAGGACGAATTTCTTCTCCTTGACGTCATACAACTCATTGGATATTGCATCATGCTGTCTTTTCATTTCTTCAATCTCGTGTGCTTGTCTCGTGACGATCTCCTTCATCGTTGGTACCTGCCTCATCGAATGCTGGTATAAATTGTCCATCTCTTTTACCTGTAATACAAGAGTGGTGTATGCTGTCTGTTTGTTCACGCAATTGGCGATCTGAATACTGGACATCTGGAGCAAATACTTACCTTTTGGAGAATTGAAATCATGTCTTGTTTGATTTTCCGGCGTTTGGTCGATTCTTCATATGCTTCTTTCTTTGAGATTTGAGCTTCTCTGTGAGCCTTCGCAAGTCTCTCATATATGTCAGCATCAAAGCCTGGATTCTCCTGTGCAATAGCAAAACGTATTTCAATCTCAAGTTAATGCCATATATGATAGTTTTTCTTAGCTTGTCATCAGATGATACTTGCCAACTCTTGAGAAGGAGATGAAAAGTTCTCATAATTGGGTTCCTCCATTTGATACTGCATTGCTGAACCAGAGATAGTGACTGCGTCATCATTTCTTGATGGACCATACCAGGAGCGCTGTGATCTCCTCCCAAATTCGTTGCAGGAATCAATAGAAGCCTTTGGAGCTACGTCACACATTCCATTGGTATGAAGTTCAATGGGTTCATAAAGCCGAGATGGTGAACTGGTTGCTATTTGATACGGCGCTTCTGTTCTAGACCTTTCCGGATAATGCCTTCGACGCCCGTTCAAGCTTGACGCCTCATTTTGGGAGTGGTAGGTTCTCACTGATCTTGTCTGGCTAGAAATGTTGCTTGCTGATAATGATGCAACCGTGTGTGCAGGTGATGGATGTATTGGAGGAACAGATGTATTTGCTTGCCTGCAGTTTGTTTAGAGATGATTTTAACATATCATAGTTTTCTAATGCACTTTAAAAATAGCAAATTTATACTCGACACTAGTTGACTAGTTACTGAAAACAGAGGGGGCAAAACAGTTTATGGACTACTTGGCTTAAACCTTACCTGGTGCATATTAGGTGTCCTTTACAAGTAAACCATATCTTGCACGATGGAGCTGCTGCTTCCATCAATCTGATGGCGGTCTGGGACCTTGGTGTTTTCATTTTTCTACAACATGGGAACACTCGTTAGGTTGAACAACAATCTTTCCGTTTTTCATTAAAAAAAATCTTTTCCATTATCATTTCTAACTACCAAGGCACATTGAAATTTGCGGCCATGTACTTGTGTTATAATAGTGTGTATATAATAGGAGAAATTATGTATATATACTGATCACTTTTTTATGACATTTTGCATTTTATCAGGCACAACAGGATGATAAATACACTGCAATCATCCGGAAGGTAATCCATACTTCGAGTAGTGTTTGTCTGCTGCTGCTCCCATGACAAACTTGGTGACGCCGTGAAGGGCAATGAACTCCTCAAGTCCTTTAGCAACATCATCCTTGTCAATTACTATTTTCTCGCAGCTGACCTATGAAAAGGAAAAGATGAGGGAAATATCAGTTAAGATTTGTGATTAATGTAATTTCCTGCTTCTGGAATACGTTTCCTGGTTGTTAAGTGGTTAATTGACTAGCTTATGGCATAAGAAAGATGAGTTAGAGACCTCTAGTGTTCTGCACATCAAAACATATGCATATAGATTGGCGTCTGCCTCTGCTCGCACCATCTTCCTGTAATCGCTGACCCATTGTTGATTCACCGTGGTGTGATGAACTTTGGCGCCCACTGAAATGACAAGGAGAATCCTTATGAAAGTCTGAACTTCAAGAGTCCCTGGAGTAGTATGAACATCATGGTGGAAATAGTCCAGTTGCAAGGTTTGGCGGTTGCTATCGGCGTGGTATTCTCTATAGTTCGTCCATTTCATATCAGCGACGACACAAGAAAACAAATGGAAGTTAACAAAGTATGAAAGGATAGTCAACGTGTTGCAAAACATATCTGTTTGCATGAAAAAACTCTTATAACTTTAAGAGATGCGTGACGGCAGCAGCATCTGAAAAAGACTCGAGAGGTGATGGAGCCTTACTTATGGGGATCATTTGCGCGGGGCAGTGGACGTGGGCAATCACGACCCTGGTGCCATCCTTGGCCAGGTTCTCCAGCGGCCAAAGCAAGGTGCTCGTCCCTTGCTCGACGTCCTCGGGGACGGCCACGAAAACTTTGTCCTCCACTGGCCGCGAGCTCGCCTCCTCAGCCTCGCTGCCATCGATGTCCGCGGCAATGGTCACTGACGTCCGAAAGCAGTACTGCCACGACATGTCCCACCGCCTCAGCTTGGCCTCCATTTTTTTCAGCCGCGGTTGGCAAGGAATGTTGCAGACTTGCAGAGTTGCAGGAGATATCTTTTATATTTTTCCCCCGAAAACATTCTCTTTTATGCCATTCGTTCCTCATTCTTGTTGCATCCTTGCATAATTAGGTTATGCACGGATGACCTAGGCGAAGTCAGCTCTGGTTGGCATTTTTGCAGTTCGCAATATACCCAAACTTGTCGATTGTCTCCATCGACCTCTTTAAAAAAATTATCACTACTAATTTTCCAGGTATATTGTATTCTTCACGAAGCTGATATTTCCCCAGTCGTACAAGGGAACCTGGGGGTTGAACCGTTAAAGGCGCATCATTATCGCGAACCCAAGAGACCGCGTTACGTGTGGGAGAGGGTGTCGAACTGTCGATCGTCATCCTCCAATGGCGGTGGCTGGGTATTTTCGTCCGTTGAAGAAGCGTAGCAAGCCAAGATCCGTTCCCGGGACTAAAAATTGATTCTTAAAGTTACGGAGACATTCTGAGAGTTTGATTAGCATATTATAAAAAGTGAAGTGCACACCCGGTACCTATACTTGTCTGGGTGTGCCAGTTTAGTCCCTCTACTCCTAAATTGCCTAATTACAGTCCTTAAACTCGTTTCGGGTCCGATCACAGGTCCTAATGGGTTCTGAACCCGCTTTGGTCGCCAACGTGGCGTGCCTACATGGAACGCCCGAGCCAACTCAGCGTTGATTTTTGCACAGAACCCCCCACGTCATAGCGCACGACAATTTCTGTTTACTCGTAGACCCCTGCATGAGCGTGACTTCAGTTTTCTCTACGTGTTCGATCGTAGGCGATCTGGTGGGCGGCGACGGCGGCGGCGAACGGAGGCGATCGAAGAAAGACGATTTGACGAGAAGAAAAGAGGCCGCAGGCAAGGCAATCTTGCCGAGGTGGTCGTGACGTTGGAAGATGGGGGCGAGGCTGCGGCAGCAAGGAGTACCTGCGCCCGTGTATGGTGAGTCAGCGAGAATTCAATTCTGCGGTAGGGTTCTTTGGTTCATTTGTGTTCCCGTCCAACTTTGGTTCATTTGTGTTCCCGTCCAACTTTGGTTCATTTGTGTTCCCGTCCAACTTTGGTTCATTTGTGTTCCCGTCCAACTTTGGTTCATTTGTGTTCCCGTCCAACTTTGGTTCATTTGTGTTCCCGTCCAACTTTGGTTCATTTGTGTTCCCGTCCAACTTTGGTTCATTTGTGTTCCCGTCCAACTTTGGTTCATTTGTGTTCCCGTCCAACTTTGGTTCATTTTCTGCGGTAGGGTTCTTTGGTTCATTTGTGTTCCCGTCCAACTTTGGTTCATTTGTGTTCCCGTCCAACTTTGAAATTTGTTGATACAATCGTAAGGTACGACGATGATACTTGTACGTATCTTTTGCTTTGGCAGAAGCATCCGATCCAGATGCAATGCTTGGGCACATGCATGCATGGCCGATTGACCGTACATACAAGTACATGGCACAAAGCATGTCCGACTACACAAATTAATTATTTATATCATCACCAACTAGTAGAAACTAGAAGCAGTTGTTTTAATTTTCTCATCACGGTAGAACATACTGATTTTAAACTTTCTGTTTTGATTTTAATCATGGCACAACTCTCACGTTTTTGCCTCTCGGTTGTGTGTATTGTAGATACTGGTACCGATGAGTTCTCAGTTGAGGTTCACCATAGTGGTTTCTTTGTCAGACACAGTCATCTCCGGGCATATATCAATGGGAAAGTGAACTGGTTTGATAATGTTGAGACAGACACATGGTCGCCATTGTGGCTTGATCAGTTTGTCGAGGATTTGGGGTACTTAAGGACTGTAAATTTGAAGATTTATTGGTTACTTCCAGAGAAGGATATTGCAGATGGCATGCGGGTAATTGTGTGCGACAATGATACAAATGTCATGGCATCAGATGTCGATAAGATAAAAAATCTGGTTGTCTACTTTGATCACGATGATAGTCCTGCTGATGTTCATTGGGATGATGTCATAGCTAATCTAGTTGTCGATTCGCCTAAAGTGGGTGAGAAATTATCTTCTTTTTACTCTGATTTGGGTTGTAGCAGTGAGCATGAGAGCAATAGGGAGCAGGATCAGAGCAATATAGAGAAGCAATCTGACGGTACAGAGAAGACGGGCTGTGAAGGCGACCCAGATGCTACGGATAGCGATGATGAGGATTTTTTGGATAGTGACTATGAATTGGACGATGGTGACGAAGACTTGTTTGTGGACCATGTTGATGAGACTATAGTAGATGAGGGAGTTGCAAAAGGAAAGAAGATATCAAAGGAAAAGAAAGCCAAAGGTAGTAGATCGAAGATAACTGAAACATGCACCACAAATAATGATGAGTGGGCATCGACTGATGACGAAGGGCTGGAACTACCTGATTCTGATGATGAAGGTGGAGTGAAGCTAAAGTTTAAGACATTTAGAGATGTAGACATGAATAATCCTACTTTCAAAGTTGGACTTGTGTTTCCATCGGTTCAGACACTGAGAGATGCAATCACAGAGTATGGAGTGAGAAATCGGGTTGAGATCAGAATGCCAAAGAATAATAAGCAGAAGATAAGGGCTCACTGTGAAGATGGATGCCCATGGAACTTGTATGCTTCAGAAGATAGTAGGGTGAAGACTTTTGTTGTGAAAACTTATAATGGAGAGCATAATTGCCAGAAAAAATGGGTTGTAAAGAAGTGCACATCCAAATGGCTGGCTGCTAAGTACATGGATACATTTAGGGCAGATGACAAGATGAGTCTTACTAATTTTGCAAAGACAGTGCAAAAAGATTGGAACTTGACCCCTTCTAGGACCAAGCTAGCCAGAGCAAGAAGAATTGCCATGAAAGCTATCCATGGTGATGCGGTTAAGCAATTTAATAAGTTATGGGATTACAACCATGAATTAAGAAGAAGCAATCCTGGGTCTAGTTTCTACTTGAAGCTTGTTGGTAGCCGATTCAACCAATGCTATATGTCACTTGATGCATGCAAAAGAGGATTCCTCTCTGGTTGTCGGCCTCTAATATGCTTGGATGGGTGCCACATAAAAACTAAGTTTGGAGGACAACTGCTCACTGCAGTGGGGATTGATCCCAATGACTGCATTTTTCCTATTGCCATGGCTGTAGTGGAGGTGAAATCTTTGTTGACATGGAAATGGTTCTTGGAAACACTAGTAGCTGATCTCGGTATTGACAATACCACTCCTTGGACTATAATGACAGATAAGCAAAAGGTATGTGTGTTTGTGTTAAATTATTACTTCTAGCTGATGCACTTGTCTGTGACACTAATATATTAATCTATTTTAATTACCAGGGTCTAATTCCAGCAGTGCAACAAGTCTTTCCTGATTCAAAGCATAGATGTTGTATTAGGCATCTCTACTCTAACTTCCAGGGACGGTTCAAAGGTAAAATTCTAAAGAACCAGTTATGGGCTTGTGCTAGATCCTCTTCGGTGGTTGAGTGAAACACTAATATGGATAAGATGAAGGCTCTAAACAAGGATGCTTATGAGTGGTTGGAGAAGATGCCACCAAACACATGGTCAAGGGCTTTTTTTCTCCGAATTCCCCAAGTGTGATGTATTGTTGAACAACAAGTGTGAGGTGTTCAACAAGTACATCTTAGATGCAAGAGAGCTACCAATACTAAGTATGCTTGAGAGGATAAAAGGGCAATTGATGACCCGACGTTACAACAAGCAAAAGGAGATGGCAGAAAAATTTCAAAGTCCTTTCTGTCCAAAGATTAGGAACAAGGTACTGAAAAATGCTGAAGGTGCTAACTTGTGTTATGCATGACCATCTGGTCAAGGAGTGTTTCAAGTGCAGGAAAGGAATTTTAACTACATAGTAGATATCAGAGCTAAACATTGTGATTGCAGGAGGTGGGACTTGACTGGAATCCCATGCAATCATGCCATATCATGTCTAAGGCATGAGAGGATCTCAATTGAAAGTGTGCTACCTAGCTGCTACTCAACTGAAGCATTTGGTAAAGCATATGGTTTTAACATATGTCCTTGTAGTGACCAGAGCCAATGGGAGAAGATGAGTGATACTAAAATTCTACCACCTGTCTATGTCAAGAAGGTTGGCAGACCACCAAAGTCTAGGAGAAAGCAACCATATGAAGTGGAAGGGGAAAATAGACCAAAATTGACAAGGCATGGAGCGGTAATTCATTGTAAGCATTGTAAAGGATCTGGGCACAATAGTGCTGGATGTAAGCTGAAGAAACAGGGCATAAGCTCTGAGGTTGCTAAAGAAATGGTTGCAGCAGCACAACAAGAATCGCAACAGCCAATAGATGAACCTCTCAATGTCATGGCATACGATTTTCTTTTGCTAATGTGTCCTGCAATTCTCTAAAAAAAATATCAATTGTCTTGTAGGATGTCATAGAACAAGAGCCTGTTGGTCCTCGGTTGACGACACAACTCAGTTCTACCTTGCTTAGTGAAATGATGGGAGAGGTATCATGTTGTTAACTGTATTACCTTGCATAGATTCAATGCTTATTAATCTGACATGAATATTTGACAATGTTTTAGGCCTCTCAACCCAGCTTGCTGTCTCAACCACAAGGCCCTCTTCCAGAACCAGAGTTCATTGTGAACAATAGACCGATTGCAAGGCAGGCTCCACTAACAACATGCACCAAAAAAGAAAAATTTGTTGTTGCCAAGAAGTGAAAGGTCACTAAGAACACTTCAACTGCAGCGAACAAGAAGAGGGCTGGAGCTGCCGCAAAAAATAAGCCAGCAGAAGATGGAACAGAGGCACATGGAAACATATCTCAATTCCGATCCGAGACTTTTTTTTTATTGGCGCATGATACATAGTTCAAACTTTTGTTTTTGTGGCAATTTTTAGCTGGTGGCGCTTTTAGTAACAGATATAACGATCTTTTGTTTTAGGTTAGTGATTGACAATATTTTAGATTGCTTTGTGGCTGTGTTTAAGCACCAAATAATATATGGTGCTTCGTTATATTGGCCTGTGATGGCAATATCTAAATCATACATATTCTGCTATGGTTATTTTCATGTCATGTACATGTCTATGTTGACTAGAAAATCCACTGACATGCAACAAAACGTGGGCACTGTCGAACTGTAAAGTTTGTGTTGGCACATCGATGACATGCAACCAGGCGCGCACAAAAGTAAAAAGGATTCAGAGGGTTATGTGAAAAAAATAAAAGTCTACCCATTGGCGCTAAAGTTCTTGCATGCAGGGATTTCCATGTAGGCATGCCACGTTGGCGACCAAAGCGGGTTCAGAACCCATTAGGACCTGTGATCGGACCCGAAACGAGTTTAGAGACTGTAATTAGGCAATTTAGGAGTAGAGGGACTAAACTGGCACATCCGGACAAGTATAGATACCGGGTGTACACTTCACTCTATTATAAACTATGCAGGAGAATAGGAAAGAATATATCAGAATCCCGTCTCCACATAGTCTGCCTTATCAGGAAAGACTTGGCAATTCCAACAAGGCAACAAACATCGTCAACTGCAATCTCATTTTGGTTTAAAAATTCAGTTGGAACCTGGAGGAGCTGTGCTTACAGCCTACAGGTATCGTCGAGTATGGTCCAGTTGCGAAGAAAATGTAGCGAAACTGACGAGGGGACGTAAAGGCCCGGACACGTTGGCTAATGAATTGGGCATGCCTCTGAAAAATCGTGGTTGAAGGCTTGGGAAATATCAGCTTCACTAAGCTTGCTTATATTTTGAGACGGAGTTAATAGCAATGAAAGCTTGCCCGGAGCCGAGGTTCCAGCCGGGAGGGAAAGCTGGGGAGGACACCGGCGAAGGTGGGACACCCAGGAGGTGGCGCCAAGTCAAAGCAAAATCAGGGGCCAGTTCGCAAATATACGACAGAAACAAAGACTAATTTGTAAATAATCTGGACATGAAATAAAGTCTTTTTTGAAAATATGTGGATCGCCATACAAAATTAGGAGCCGTTTGTAAGACTCAATACACAATTTCATTTCGCTCTTTTCAAGACTAGTTTTAAAAACAAAAGATAACTTCTTTTTATTTGAATGAAAGACCTTTCAGAAAATATGAAAGTTTACCATCTCTCATCATAAAACCAGTCTCAATAGGTACTTTCATCTCAATAGTGCCACATCAACTTTATAGTGTTGTTATGTGTCTCAGTTGGCAACTTCATTTCACCGTTTCACAAGCTTGTTAGAACTTTAAATTGCTGCATAAAATTGTGATCAAATGTGTCATATAATTTTTGTAGCCACATGAGAATTGCAGAGTTACCATTCGAGTGTTTATTCAAAGCCACCAAGCTACCAACAGATAAAACACAGAAACAGCACCCTGGCGAGCACTATCAGTTTGAGTCATCATCTAACTAAAACTAAAACTAATCACCGCTGACACAATCATTATCACCGCCGACACAAATAAATTAACTTATCAAATCAACAAAAGATACACATATTACAATGAATTTAATGTAAATAAGAAGGTGCATCGAGAGAAACTGGGCACCGACCCGACAGGCAGCCAGGCGTGCCCCCGGCGGAGGCGGCTCGGCGGCGGCCCCTAGTTCCGTCGTCATTTGTCCCTTGCAAGCCCCCGCGTATTCGCGCCCTCATCCGCATCTTCCTGAGTCCTGACGCCCTTGCGAGCCACTCGCGGCCCTCACTCCGCCGGAAATGCTCATCGGAAACCCGCTGTCCAGAGGCGGCGAGGAATAATAGCGGTGTCGTCACACACACTGCCGAATCAATTGAAAAGATTCACACATAAGCCCAAGCACGCCATGTTCAAATTCCCCCCTTCCATTATTTTTCATTCTTTGAACACCTTTTTATCTTCAAATCCCAATCATATTTACACGATTTACAGTTGAAATGAAGGATCAGACATGGATACGCTGCACGCGTGCTCCAGAAATTATCATCGTCACGAGTGTCGTTGCTCCTGATGCTGTTGCCACTCGAGGATCGCCGAGCGGAGCGCCCTGTTCGGCGTCAGCTCGCAGTGCGCGAGCTTGAGGTTCGTCATGGGCGACGTGTCGTGCCCGCTGTCGAACCACCCCCTGACCGCCTCAGCCTCGTACGTGAACCCCTCCGCCG
>LAPY01000327.1:128087-139435 GCA_000970635.1 Eragrostis tef | reverse complement strand
CCCCCCCCCCGCCCCCGCCGCTGTCCCCACGGCGGCGGATCTGAGCCGTCATGGCTGATGGCTCGACGCCGCCATGGCTGATGGCCCGCTCAATTTTGGCAGACGGCGATCTGGGACACCGTCGACGCCGCCGCGCCGATCCCTCCGGCGATCTGGTCGGCGATCTGGTACATCCCCGATGCTGCCGTTGCCTCGTCGGGGCCCGCCATGGCCTTTGATTCTCCCCTCGTCCGCGCCATGGCCTTCGATTCGCCCCTTCTCCGCGCGATGACCTTCGATTCGTCCCTCCTCCGCGCCATGCCCGGGGTGCAGGGCGAGCTCGGGCACGCACCCCCCCCCGCCATGCGAGCCAGCTCGAGGTTCCGTGCGGCGGTCTCTAGCCCATCCGCCGGCTCCATCCGCGCTCCGGCGTCCTCGCGTCAGCCTGCCGTACGCGCCGCGCGGCCTCGCCCTGCCTCCGCGCCTGCTCCGGCAGCAGGCCACGGCGAGCCCAACGCCATGCCGCGCGTCACACCCCGCCGTGCCGCGTCGAAGCCAGCCGCGCTGCTCCCAGTGCTACTTGCGATGCGAGAGAGGAAGAAGAGAAGGGAGAGCAGAGGTTGACAAACGGGACCCACGAGTCTAGGGGCTGAGAAACAGGGGCTCTTGCTGGAGTTGGAAGCAAAATGTAGCCCCTCAAATTGAGGAGAGGGCCCCTAGATAACATGTAGGGGCTCTGATTTAGGGGCTCTTGCTGGAGATGCTCTTATTTCTGTACTTCATTCTTGTGTGATCATGTTTTCTTTAAAATTACCCACTGTGTAGCTGTATGCAGTCAACTTTCGCTTTCCTTCTTAAAAATTGTCGAAACATTACACTTTCCCATCCTATAATACAATGCATGTGGTGGATTAAGGAGAAGTCCAATTAATGACATTTTAACTTATTCTTTGACCAGGTGAACATCAAAGTTAATGATTTTACACCACTGGCCCTGGCAATTCTTGCCCCCTCCCCAAAATGTGTGAAGTTGTTAGTCGAGGTATGGTGTTACACCAAATCTTGTATTTTTGGCTATAATTTGTGGGAGTTAGAGCAGAATACATTGACAAATTGGGGGTCCATTTTTGAACTATGATACATCAGGCATCTCCAATGATTGTGTTAAATTTTGGCAGGCTGGTGCTGATGTGAAAGATTTGCATCCTGTTTCTCATCTAATACATTCAGCAAACAATGGCCTCAGTGATTTTATGAGGCGCCTGGTGGAAGATGATGCAAATCTTGACATTTTATATGACGTAAGGATTTCACAAATATTTTTTGTTATTATTAGTCCTGTGCATGTGCCAAGAATGTCTGTTTGCATCTTTCGTATCTGTTCAATATGTATTGTACATGCATTCACAATAAAGATTAGACATGGTACACAAGATGTGGGATAAGCTAACCGTGTGAACATTTCTGTTTTTGCAGGAGGATTGCTCGGAAGAAGCACCCATGATACCATTTCCATCGTGCTCCAGTGTACATTGCCATCATCTATCACGATTGACCATAGGCTGTTGCGGACAATGTTATTGCTGCCTTGAACACCTTCTGCAGAGCCATCCAAAGGACCACGCTATTGGCTTGCCTAGACTTCTAGGCGCTGTGAATCTTGACATGCAGTACCAGGATGTGTTCATCCCGCATGCCCACCTTGGTGGCTGCACAAGGCGTTCCGAATGGGCGACCGAATCGTATACGAGTACCTTTGTTCAGACGAGACTGTAGGGGACCATATGAGTCATTACTATTTGGTTGGCCATAACGAACCTATGGTTGAGTTTTACGGATCTGTGGAATAGCGAGTGTTACCCTGCTGACTATCTGGAACAGTGCTGTATGTTTGATAGAGTCTTGTCGCTTGTACATTGCTGCATTTTTCTTGCGGCGTTACTATTCTTTGTATGCACTTGTACTGTTGTACATGACCAAGTTGTAAAATAGAGGGACGGATTATATCAACCTTTGTCCTAAATGTAGAAAAAAAGTATTATATGTAGAAAAAGCATTATGTGTACTGATTATATCCTTTATTATAATACAAGTTGTGGCGAGATGTGTTAGTGAACGGATAATTTGCGAATGACGCAGACTCCGCAGATAATACAGGTGCTGGCAAAGCATTCGACCAGTATATGCATGGCATGCTACTTTGAACACGTGTGAGCTCTTTATTGGTTTGAGCTTTTCTCATCTAAAGTAAATTTTAAAAATTAAGACTATTTTGACACATGTTGGAAGTAGAGGCTGTAGAGCACGTTGCAGAATATACAACGGAGTATTTCTTAGTTGCAACTTTCTCACCAGTCTAATGGCTGACACGTAGGCCACCTTTCATGTTGTAGAGGCTGACATGTGGGTCCATTGCAAGAAAGTTATAGTTTTCTCCAACAAGTGTGAAAATAGTTCTTTGTTCAATTAGCACACAAAATTTGTAATCCAGTTTTATCCAACTATTGCTACAGTGTTTTTGAAATTGGTTTACTCCCCGTCTTACCCAGTTACATACATAGTATATTCTTTTAACTGACCCCACCAGTTACATATTTTACCCCAGTTACAAAATATCACTAGCTCTTCCCCGTCGCCCTCCTCGGGGCTTGCGGGTTGCGGCCGCGGAAACGGAAACAAAATACGCAAGAGATCTTCCCTAGCGCCGCCTCTCCCTAGCGCCGCCTCGGGTTCTTCACCGACCGTCCGCCGCCGGTTTTCGCCGCAGCCGAGCCGCTGATAACCGTTTTTCACCGTCCTCAGCAACGCGAGCAGAGCTTCTTCCCCGCGTATTGGGAAGACAAAGCTGACCGCCGGGGAAGATCTCTTCCCGCACTAAGATACCCTTCCTATCGTCCCCAGGGTGGCTGCCCCACGGCAACTCGTCAAGGTCCGTGAACCCCATCCCATTCTCTTTCTCCTCCTAAAATGAATTCGTTGGTTGCTGTGAGTTGAGTTGCCCGTAATGAATTCACACGAATGGAAGTTCCAATTTGTGATCTTAAATTTTTTGGTTGCGAGTTGGAATTGGACGTGGAATGCATACATATAAATTTCGTGGTCTTTAAGTATTGTTTGTGGTTGAAACTGTGCAGATATGGAATGTGTAGCGTTGTAATTGTGATCCCCGTCATCTCATGCTGATGGTATCCGTTTTCTGTTCATTTAATTCCTCCGAGTAGCAATCTCCAAGCTGCTTCATTTGCTCAGGCTTCAGAATTCCAGCACTGTTCCACATAATTTCTGTTGCCTCCATCATCACTTGGTTATATCTGGTCATGCTTGAATTTGCATCAATTTGCTGGGAGAATTGTCAAAGGCCGAAAAATACCTGATTGAACATATGATCTTCCAGCTTCTGAGCACGTTGATAACAATTGCTCCACACTATGGACATATTGATCCACCTGGCATTCTGAAAACGTAGACTATATCTCAGTTCCCACGAGGACCATAAAGGTGCAGCACTAAACATGTTAATCGCAACAATCTAGCAAATCTTTGCTTCAGATTCATAGCAACCTCAAAAAACTCTTCCTCCAGCTGAAATTCCTTTTGACATCTCTACTGCTACCATGCATTCAAAGGAAAAGTGATTGCCACTCTCTTTCTCACTATGGAACAGACAACTATTATCGTCTATCTTCTATGAGAAATTCTATGGTGCTTGGAATAAATTGTAACCGTTCGTTTGGCTAGATCTGACGGTTAGCACTAGAGAGGAACCTAGTAAAAGGAACTTTAAGTTGTGAACCGGTACCAAAATTTGGTGGGCCAGGAACTAGTATTTTATTTTTTTAAAAAATAGATCAAGGACAATTTAGTACTTTCATTTATCCTGTATCGGTAGCCATTGTGCGATCTAAGGAACGAGGACGGTGGCGACGAGGAAGAAAACGCATGCGGCAAAATCCTTCCGATCGAAGCATGTTCGAGGTCCTCCATTGAACTGCTACAGGATCGTAAATTCCTCACCATTTTCACTCAGGTCACGATTTGTAAGTACAATAGCAAAAGAGACAGACTCGATCAAACTACGTCGACTGCGGCAGGAATGGTAAACGGTGCTTGCCGCACAGTCGCCGGCCGTTGTGCAGTCGAGGACTCCAGGGAGAGGACATGGCGCGTTGGAGCTTGGGCAAGGGCGCGACGAGGAGTCGAGGACGAAGCTGCAACCGTCGAGATGCGATCTTTTTCTCGGTTCCGGTTTTTCAGGGCGACGTGTGAGATGAATTAACCCAGACATTTACCAAAGTACCCTGGCTAATGCCGAATTAGATTCCTAAGCAGTCTTTTTAGGATCAACGGTTGGCATTAATCAGTGAGAGAGGAACCCCTGGTTCCTCTCAAGCACTGTAGAAAAGCTCATCTTCTATTTCTCTACGTTATCTTTAGTGGAGAGCTTATTCATAGATAACGAACCTAATGTTTTATTTCTGCTACCATCTTGTCTTCTTTACCTAAAACGGTCTTGCCTTGTTTTACCTAATATTTTATTTTAGTTATAAGGTGCTTCAGTTCTGTAATGGTTGTAGGCAACCTATTCTGTATATGCTAATATAGTATAAAAAGAAAAAGAATGGTTTGCTGGAAGCACATTTTCTTCTGATGTTATGTTTGCATGAATGAATGCCACACAATATGCGTTGATATTTTTTTTTTCTGTTCTTGTCATGTGCGGCGGCAGCAGGTCATTAGAGCTCATAGCCAGCCGTACACCTTTAGGTTTAGGTTAGTTAGATTAGAGTCCTTATCTATAAAGATTAGTTACTTAAGCGTCAAGTCAACCCACCTATATATAGATGGGTATGTATTCTGGTTCCTTAGGCAATAAAAAAGATAATTAGGAGTATCTCGCCGAACCGGTCGCTTGAGGTCGGGCACCGCCAGCGCTGCAGCCGCTGCCCAACTCCAGGCGCCCGGGGTACAGGAGAGATTCTCCTAATTATCCTCTTTATTGCCTAAGGAACCAGCATACATCCCCATCTATATATATAGGTGAGTTGACTTGATGCTTAAGCAACTAATCTTTATAGATAAGGACTCTAATCTAACTAACCTAAAGGTGTACGGCTGGCTATGGGCCCTAATGTATTCTGGTTCTACAAACTGAACTCCGGCCTCATGTATTCCTGTTATTAACCAGGGCCTCCCTATCGTAGTTATTCAGTATTATTTTAATCTTCTGTGTATGAAGCAAGGACTATGGGCTATAGCTGAGTTTGGTTGTGTAATTATTTGTATGTACTGTATCAAACACTCTTTGACATTGATCTTTTTTGGGTGTGAAACTGGGTCTTGGGATTATATGCTCCAAATATTGGTTGAAGCTTTTGATCAATGACTTTTTATCAGGTATAATTATTTTGCACCTGACTAAGAAACATAGGGAGTTTTAACCAATCTTTTTCCCTGTAATTTTTGGACCTTCCAGAAGAAAGGTCTACGCCACTAAATCTTGTACGTGGTACAATGATGGAGAAGTTGGTAAGGGAGCAACACAGCCTAGGCACCATAGCAGAGGGAGAGCACCAGATGGTGCCGTTGTCTTCCTCATCAGCTGATGGCTCCTTGTCATCACAGCTCATCCTGCTCCGAGCAGCAATTGATGGAGATCTCCGTCTTTTCAAAGGTAAATTGCTCACTGTCCCTTTGATTGACCCTATGCTCTTTCTTGACGGAAGATTGACCCCATGCTCTTGTAATCCTGATTTGATCCTATGGTATTTGATCTGCCTCTGATGTTGATGTCTTTCCTTGCATGCTGGTTTTCATGGTGCAGAAATGGTGCTTTGTCTGGACAAGGGCCAAGGTGGGGCCACGACCGTGGAAGCTGTCTCCTACAAAGGTGTAGGTGCGCTGCACATGGCAGTCCGCATGGGGAGGACAGTAATTATGGAATATTTGGAGCACGAGTTGGGGATTCATATCGATAACTCAGGTTGTTCTCATTGGACCATTCGTATGCACCATTTGCATCATATAAAGAGGAAGCTGGACATTTATGTTTATAGAGACATTGCATTTTATTTTTACAGACTTTGCCATTTTGATTTTAGTTGCAGAAAGAAGTTCTGCCTTCAACTTTGACTTAATAATGCTTCCACCATCTTGTACTGTCTTTCAGGTCATTCGTCAGAGAATTTATTATTGAAAGAACATATTGATCATATTATTCATGAGATTATATCACAGTTACCACAGGCTCAGGTGTGATTCACAACTTCATCTGGGAATTTGTCAATACAATATGTATTCACATAGTGTTACTGTACTTCGTTATTTCTAATCCACTAGTTTATATATGTCATGTGAACACAAGGTTAAGAATTAATCATTATATAAAAAAGGTTAAGAATCAATAGTATTAGCCAACGCAATATACAATAGCATGCAATGTCGACAAAGTGCATCTCTGGCTTCTTTTGACTTGCTGTCGGGGTTCTGATGCAGGAACATAAGAGTATTACCATGCAAACTCCTATATTGTCATGGGAAGGTTTACAATCACACATGATACGTGAAATTGCATGCGCGTTCTCATCTGCAGAGGTTTACTGCACAGTCAGATCTGTTTGCAAAAAATGGGCAGCCGCTCTGAAAGGCTCACCACCACTTTCTTTGCATACTTCTCAGATCCCATTCCTTCTGTTGCCTCCAATGGAGCTTACTAAGCCATATACTATCTGGAAATTGCGCAACAGGAACAGTCCTGCTCGTGATGCTCATCATCTCTCACATCTCGATTCTGCCGCTGGGAATTTTGTTGTAGGATCTTCCTTCGGCTGGGTCTTTATGCTTGATCCTGAATTCCTGTCATTGTTTCTGCTGAATCCCATAACTGGTGGACGTATCATGTTGCCTTCTTTATGGGCCCTTTATGGGAAGTTTGTTGATTCTTCCATGTTAGTTCGACATGCAGTTCTTTCATCTGATCCATCGCTTTCAAACTGTTGGCTCATTCTGGTTTTCTTGACAACCGATGATTCAAGCTTCTTTAGCTACCACTACGGGAGTCATGGATGGACCCAACATATGCATGAGGAATGTGTGGCAGAGGATGTTGTATACTTTGTGGACCGCTTTGTGGCTGTGACTGAAGATGGCAGGCTGGCTCTGTTGTGCGTTGACGGTGCTGATCCTCCTATTCAGTTTATCGATTTTGAGGAAGAGTTATCAGAAGGATGGAGGTACCTGGTCGTGGGTTCCTCAGGGCAGGAATTGTTACTTGTCAATACCTCTGATTTTGATTCTCCACAGGTGACACCAGGTCACATTCCACTGATCGAAAGATTGCTCATCTCTTCACAGTTTGTGAGAAGGTATCAGACACATCTGGAGCTCTCTTCTTGGCACATGGTAATTCAGTGACAGTGGACCCCATGCGTATTCCACCAAGTGTTGGAGGAGGTGTCTTCTGGACTCGAACTTATTTGCGGTCGATGGGTTCTAAAGGGAGAATTCGATGTGGCGGTATCATCAGAACAATGACACCTGTAGCTAATCATGATGTCATGCATGCCCAGATTTTTTCTTCTAGTCGTGATATGTGGTTGATACGGAAGCCATGGTGGGTCACACCAAATATTTTTCAAAGTGTTCCTAAGCCGGTATGTTTGCAAAGCATCCTTCTTTTTTCCTGGTGTTTCATTTCTTTGCTTCCATGTTTAGGTAAATAGAACACTGATTATACTATTCTATGCTGTATAAACAAAATTTTGCCACTGATTATACTAGTCAGACATTAACATAATTTTTATCGTATGTATGCCTTGATGATTAGATGATGCCACTGATTGTACTAGTCTATGCTGTATAAACAAATCGTTGCTTTTTATGCATTCATCCTTTTCTTTTGTTTTCCTGAATTCACGAAATAGTGTCCTTTTGGACATCAACACAGTGCCCAAAAATAGAAATTTTACTAGTTTATTTTTATTATATATTATAAACCTAGTAAAACTATAATATTTGTGAAAATACCTTTTACAGTAAGTCATTTTCTAAAAAAAAATGTTTTAACTGCATTGCCGAAAATGATGCATTTGCCATTGGATGAAGTAAATATTAGGAAAACAAAATATGTTTTGGGTCTCTATAGAGGCAGCTCTTGTCTTTATCTCCAATATTTGTGTATCCTGGTGCGTGTGTGTTTTTCATTTCTGTTTTGGATGTGATATTGTTTCACAATTCATATTTTGGATAAATGACTTTGTGGCCAACGAAATATTGAGACATGAGAAAGATATGGTTATCAAACTCCATTGTTTTTTAGGATCCCCTGCTTAATACTATCTCTTTGGTGTTTTTTTTTTTCTTTCGTGTCTGATAGGTGCAACTTCCGCTGCATAACCACCATACTAGGATATCCAGTCATGAAGGTAAAGAATCTCATGCTTCAAGTGGAAATCAAATGCAATTAAACTACCAGTTTGCTGCTAAAGCCCAGGTATGTTCAAGATACGGAGTATCATGTTTGTTCTATCATTAATCTTGGCTGAGCTCTCTTTTTCTGTTTGTTCTTGTCACCATATATTTCTTATAGACACTATGAAAACCCTTCTGCAGTTCATCTTTTACATGTTTACGTGTATGATGTAGTATGTAGATAATGTTATTTTCTTTATAGACAAATTGGCACTGGTTATCCCTATAATTCATACATTCAGTCTACCTTTGTTGGAAGTGGAAACGGTATCTGGATTGATTTGTCTATAGTTACTGAACTTCTGATATGGTGTTTTTCTTTCTCAGATACAGGACAAAAGTAAGTGGAATTCAGAAGCTGTCGTAGCGTTCATTCGAGCGGCTGCTGATGCACGTGGTGGAGAAGAACTGATACGTGTGGCACAAGAGCACAGCTTCAACCTTCAATGGAACAAAACTATTGAAGAAGCCTGAAGGCGAGAAGAATGTCTTTTTTCAGAAGCTGTCATAACGTTCATTATGTAATTCACACTCTCTGATGCATGCATGAGCCCTCCAGCAGGACGGTCTGCTTTGATAACGATTCAAACAAATTAAAGAGGAAAAGAAGAAATACAGTCCAGGCAAGGTGGCATTGATTTTTACTTTGTTTTTTTATTACAATCCGGAACCAACGGAACGGGGAGGGAGAAGCATAGGTAGGGATATATGATTAGACTTTTATTACAGTCCCGGCGCGTGCTCCTCCCGCGCCCTCCGTGTCCCGTAACCGCCCCCACCCTTGTCCAAAATATGTATGACAATAAAAATGATTTTAGTTAATTAATTAAAATATGTAATGTGTCTAGCCGCGCAATTTTGGGTTGGCCACCTGCTAGTTTACACTCTTTTTTTTTTGTGAACCAAGTTTACACTAATTGTAGAGGTAGTACGTGCTTTTCGTCTTCGAAGTTAGAACGAACGAGTTAACCTAATCAGATCATCGCCTCGTTAAATTAGTTTCCGAAAAGGAGCGGACATAGACGATTCCGAAGCTGCCACGGCAGCAGGTTCGACCCGCCATCATATCGGAGACAGCACCCTTATATCATTGGAGCAGAACCCCCGCTAGCTGGCTAAAATCAAAGTATAATAATACAGTAGAAGATTGGCCTATACGGCAGAAATGCAGTGTTACGCCGGGACAAAACGTAGGAAGACGACCAGCAGTGCGTCTGGGCCACAGTGGGCCGAGCTACCAGCGGATGTGCTCCTGTCCGTGGCCTACGCGGCCTCGTACCCGTCCGCCTCGCTCTACGCCGCCGTCGGGCACGTGTGCACACGGTGGCGCGCCGCGATGGCGTCGTCCAGGCCGCCCGGAACATTCCCGCGCCAGCTGCCGGTGCTCGCCCTGCAGCCTCTCCCGGTGACCTCAACCCGCGAGCGCATCACCGGTTTCCCTGAGGGGTGGGAGGACGTGCCGTACAGGATACCTAGGGTCGTCGAATCCGGCATCTCCGGCGTGGTGGGCTCGTGCCACGGCTGGGTCGTCGTGCTCGACCCGGACGCTGCCCACCTCGCCGTCCGCAACCCGGCCACCGGCCATGCCATCCACTTCCCGTCGCTGCGGACCCTCATCGCCAGCTCCTCCTCCTCCTCCTCGGCGCAGGCACCCCACATCGACGTCCACCGCGTCATCGTCTCCCACGATCCAGCCCTGCACAAGGATTTCATCGTGCTGCTGTTCCTGGCCGGCGCACCGACCGCTGCTTCACGTTCCGCGGAGGCGCCGGCGCGTGGGCGGCGCACGCGCACCGCGCGTTCCACGTCGAGGACGTCGTCTTCTTCTCCGGACGCTTCGTCGCCGTCCACAAAGAGAACAACCTAGCCGTGTTCGAGTGGCGGGCGAACGACGGCGGGGATGCGGTTCGGTGTTCTTGGTCGACCTGAGCGGCAGCCTCCTCGTGGCCACCGTGTGGTGCGACCGCACAGGGCAGCGTCCTCCGGAGGTCCGGGCGACAGGACGAAGCAAGCAGATTCTGGAGGTGGATTTCTCCGGGGACTCCGGCGCTGACGGCGCGGCGCTGGTGGCCTACGAGAGGCTCAACCTCCGTGGCCACGCGGTGTTCCTAGGCCATGGGAACTCTGTCGCCGTGGCCGGAGAACATTTCCCAGCGCTTGGGACGGACGTCATCTTCTGTCCCATAAAAAGCCGCAAGGCGAAGCATATCACACATGGTGCGATCCTCATATCTCCGTACAACCTGTTGGTCATCGACAACAGCGGGACGATCATACCCGTCGAGTCTAGTGCGGCCCGCGAGAAGACGGAGACGCCGGCGGAAGTCTGGCCGGTGCAGTTGCGGCCGCTTTGGGTGGTGCCTAACTTGCTTGGAGTAGAGTCTCGGAAGAAGAAAAGAATTTCGACGGCATTCTATGACATCTGTATATAGGTCTGGTCGAAGTAAACGAGCACGAGATAAATGGGTAAGGATAGTCAACATCATTTTGGCATTATTTTATGAGAAGTCATGTTGAGATGTGTCATGGCTTGATGTTTGTGATGAGTAATTGACTTTGGCGTTGAGTTGAAATGCGGATTTTGATATCGCTTTTGCTTGTTTGCTTTGGCAACTTTGAGTGTTGCTTTATGACTAACCCGAGTTGGTTAAGGAGTTGGTGAGGTTGGAGGAGCAGAAAATGTGTTTTCTTGTCTCATGATGTGTAGGACAATGGAGTCAACTTGATGGTCAACGGCGGGAGGATTGGGACCAAGGGGAGCTTGGGGCCAGACGATCGAAAGGTCAGGTGAGGTCAAGGGTGATCCACACCGTACATATGGAGAAGACAAGAAGCACGGATGGTTTCGCGGTTTGGCCTCAAAACCGTGGAGGTGATGAAGACGGCGTGTTGACCAGGGTCAA
>LAPY01000327.1:109878-120575 GCA_000970635.1 Eragrostis tef | reverse complement strand
AGTATCCACGGCGCGTCGTTTGTGACGGACCCCGGCGTGGAGCCCTTGTTGCCGGCCTCGGCGCAGACGAAGACGCCCTTCATGACGGCCGAGAACGTGGCCGCAACGACGGGGTCCTCGTGGAACCCGAGGCCGTCGTCGTCGTCGTCCCCGAGCGACAGAGAGAGTATGTCGACGTGTCGGCGAGGGCCGTCTCGACGGCGTGCATGATCGGGCCCCTGGCGCACCCCTGCGCCGCGCACACCTGGTAGAACGCGAGGTGCGCGTGCGGCGCCACGCCGGGGACCAGGCACGTCCGCGCGGCGCCCGAACGCGCCGGCCGCGACGCTCGACGCGTGCGTCCCGTGCGTGCCCGCCCGCGCCAAGCTGGAAGGCAGGTGCCGCGCGAACTCCCTCGCGCCGACGAGCTTGTTGGCGGGCGTACTTGCACCGGCCCCTCCATTTGGCGGGCGGCGGCGGCATACCCTCGTCGCCGAACGACGGGTGCCCCGCGTCGATACCATCGTCGAGGAGACCGATGGTGACCCCCTCGCCCATGTTGCTACCGTTCCTCACGGCGTCGTGGTCGTGCATTGCAGAGGCCGCGAGCAGCGCGGAGGAGAGCACGACATGGAGAGCAAACTATGTGGGATTCATCTGAGATTGAGAGAATGCAATCGACGAGGCCCCTGGAATGAAGACGGCGATGCGTGAGTGCGAAAGCGGGAGCAGACATATATTTGCAGCGGCAGTTCTGCAACGAACGTACTTGTCACTCTTGGTCAAAACTGAAATGGCAGTAATGAGGTCCCTGAAGGAAGGACCTCATTACTGCCATTTTTGAATTCCACAAAAAGTGTAAAGAATATTGGACAACCGTGAGTACAGAGCAACAAGTTCTCTCAAAAAAAAATTGCAGCCAGTAAGAAATATAACATCGGGCAGGCGACACTGGCAATGCATATCTGTTCTGATAGTTTCACAGAGACCTTCAGTAACTTAAAATATTGCAAACATTGAACTTGAAAATAGAAAGGTAGGAGCACTATGGTATGAATGATTCTTTTCTTGATTATGTAGTAACAACTATGAGAGTGTTTCTAAACATCCATCTCTTACTTAGCTTAAACTACTCCTTGCATCAGAAATCTATCACCCCGGCACAAAGAACAACTTCATGCTTTGAATTCAGCTGTAGCAGTGGGATTGTTAAAGCAAGTTCAATTGTTGAGACAACTACTGGGACCACAGGACAGGAGCGACAAACTTTGTTTTCTCCCTCCACATAGCCTTTGTGCTGTCACGTTGGCCTTGCTCTTAGGCTTCAAGAATTACAGGTCGTCACCAATGAATGATTAGGAGCCTGCATCTGCAATAGTGTCATTGGTAGTTACAATAGTATACAATGGAAGAACTAGAATTTTTCAGATATTTGCAAAGTAGCAATCTAACCTGATATGGCTTAAACCATACAGGTTTGGCTAGTTCACTCTCTATCATCTTCAGCAATTCTTCAGAACGCTTAGCAAGCTCGCGAGGCTCACACTTCTCAATAAGTTTGCAAATCCTTGAAGCAATAGTGCTCTGTACACTGCTTCTCTTCAGCTCCTTTGCATCCTTGCTGATCGATCTCGAGCACTTCAATATTTTTAACTGTTCCTTATGCCTGGTCTTTGATACCTTACGCAACATCTGACGCAACTCATCAATCTTCAGGTTCAAGTTCCCAAGCTCTTGAACAGTCTTTGCAGTTAAAAACTTCCATCCAGATCCAAATCCAACACTCGTGATTTCTTCCCAAACAATTTTTGCACTGGATAACTTCTCCAATCCGGAAATGTAAACACTGGATGGACTAAAGTTATATATGATGCTCTTTAGCTCCAAAATGGAGAAGCAATGTAATATAGAATCCTCTTTGTAAGCCTTTTCAGGGAAACCGAGAAGATCTGCACCATCAGCTACAAGGCTACCAATGATGGGGTCTTCAGGTACGAAACCTGGATTTCCAGGTACGAAATCCGGATCTTCATCTTCAGCTGTAGATTCAAGAATCTTCATTGATTTTGCAAAGAAAGGAGCCTTTTCCTGCATTTTAAAACCCTAATTGTTAACCGAACAGAGTCAATTAAGAGATGCAAAATAAAAGTGAACATATACATATTATTTTGACAAATATGCAGCCAGAAAAGAATACTAATAAGAATCTTTTATATTCTAAATAGCAACATCAGCAATTAGTTTTCAACCGTTCGATCACAGTATTGTAAGATATCAGCCATCTGATTACATAGCAACTGAGACCTGCTGACGTCGGGCAAGCAACCAGGCTTCTCTCAATTCTTCCCTAACCCTCACATCTCGCACCTCCCGCTCCGCTGCTTCCCGCAGAAGCAAGCACACACCGCGGCCTCCACAGACGGGGCAAGCTTCGCAACTATTGTTATTCTTTTTGCCAGATCTGGCTTGCCATCTCCAGTTGTTGCTTAGGAGGCCTTCTCTCCACTGTTGCGGCCTCTTGAGAGCGGTGACGCTAGGTTCCTCATCACCCAGCATGCTGCTCACCCAGCAGGCTGCTACTTGCATCGCTAGCTGTATTATTGTTTGTCCACTGCATACCTGGCTGAATATTGTAATTTCTGGACCCATGACCCTAACAGCAAATTGCAATGTTCTGATTATCTAACTAAGGTCCAACTCACGTGGAAATCTACATTATCCATTTTCAATACAGATATTATTCTCTTCTACTGATATTGGCAATTTTCAAACAATTTCTACAGACCCTTTTTTTTACATATGGAAACTTCGTATCCTAATAAATGCTAAATAATTCTAGAAATATAGTTTGCATATCCGTGGCTGTACAGGTTAAATCATCATAAAATTTTGATTGTTTCATTTTCTATCCAACTTGATGAATGCATCTCAAACTACTCTCATTGTACATGACATCCCAACCAGAAAACTATACATTCGACAACATATAGCAATGGTAATTATTCCCTTAATGCGATTTTAAGGGAGGTACGTACCATAGGAAACAAATGAACTAAGGATTAATTGGCCGACATTTGAAGACAGAGTAACCACCCCCAAAACATTAAATTACGTTCAGGATCTGATAAGGTGAAAATTGTACTGATCCCTACAATTTATTCTCAGCTCTACTTGAACAAGCTTCTCGCTTCTTTCATATTATGAATGTTGTATCTTTGATTTCAGAGAGAGAGATGTAAACTGAAAAAGCATGTTGCATACATCATGTATTACTAACCTCCGCGGAGAGGTTTCTGGTGAGATCTCAGAAGAGTTATTTTGCTAAAAGACATAATCACTTTTATACTTGTGCACCTGAAACGCGATTATTGACTAACTTGCACAGTATGTGTGATTTCTTTAGCATAATAGTTACAGAATGTGCTCAAAATGACCGTTCTTCACATAAATATTCTAACATTGAATTATAGTTCTCTACAATTTCATGACTCTATGAAAATGTACGGTACATTTAATTAAGAAATTCAGTAGTTTATACACTGTTGATCAATAAAAAAGAAGTATTTACTTTCTACGAAAAATCTAAGGGAAACTTATTTTGTATCTCAATATTTGGTTATGCATCGGTGATCGGTATCCATGGTTGCTTACAGCTTGGTTTTGTATCTCAATATTACAAAGGACAATTTTCATCTGATGCTGATCCTACTGTGAGAGCAAGTTTCAAGAGTTGTAAGCTGGAGTTTGATCCTCAGTTGTAATATTTGAGGGTTTGTCACCATTTCTTTTCGCAGCAGATATATGCACATGTTCTTAGATTTGTGTCTATTGTGTGGCTGTAGTGTTAAAAAATATTAGTTAGTCATTTCAGCTGAACTTTGAAATTGCACATTTAATGTTTCTACATATTTGCAGTACGTACAGCAGAAGTTTAGTAATTGAACAATACGGGGTTCAGCTTTATTAGCTGTATTTACATTGTCTTACTAAGCCCAGGCTCAAGAGCAATTTAGACGCATTACAAAAAAGTGCTAAATCAATACAATCTGGATGTGAACAGTTCCATTCTTTCAATTTTACCTAATTGACAATGTTTTGTTTTCCTTTTATTTGTAATGAGATATCACTCTATTTTTCACCATGCATGTGTTAACAAGGTCATGTGTGCGTATTTAACCTCTGATAACTGTGTATGTAGTTGAAAAACTAATAATGATCCATATGTGATTCTGTGAAAAATGTTGTAAGACGTTGAAATTTTTTCTTCTACATGACCTTGCACAATTTACTGAACAGGGAAATGCCAGACGCTTAGAAAATTTCTACATGCAATAGTAAGGAAGAATAAGAAGTATACAAGCATAGTATCTGGCCATGAATTAGAAAACGGAAAAAAAATTCACATTTAGATGAGCGGTAAGGAAGAATCAGAAGTATACCCTAGGTGACATCTTAGTCCACCTGAATGATGCCGACGAAAACATGGTAGCTTCCTGAATAAGAAATCTACTCTTTGTAAACTGCAAAACAAGTAAAACGTCATGAATCATAAGATAATCATCACAATGAGGAGATAAAAAAGGAAATCTGCAAGTTGCAAGTGCACCTTGGGAGCTGGCTTCAGAAACTTCTCCTTAAGCTGACTCCTACATTTGTGCCTAAGTAAAACAACAAAACATGTTTAGAATTTATTATCCAAAAACACAGGCAAAGTGATTTTTTTTTTTGAAAAACACATCAACTAAATTTGCTCACATGAGAAGCATTTGCATTAAAGGCTTTGTTAGGTACAACGAACATCGTGCCCCACATTTCTGCCTCCAATGAAACGCGGCAGCTGATTTAGCAGTGCCCAGATGGCTCCTGGTAGGCTAACCATCAAACACATCATGGATTAATTATCTCCACACAATAAGAAATTAGGAGGAAGTCTTGTAAAAAACAGAAACAGAATTTCAACCTTTTTTCCACGGATTTTCCAGTATTGTTTCCTGAAAGACCTTCTGATTAAACCAAAAAAACAACATTTCAGAATACAATATCAGCAAAATAACACAATAAAATAAAAACAAAACTTCAGAAACGTGCTCACACAAACAGGATGAATGGTGTCGGATTGCGGTTCCTCTCAACCTTGTCCTTGCGCACAGCAAGCGCACGTGACCTGAACAAAAACGAGTGCGTTTTCGTCAGTTATCAGTAACATTTGAATACACAACTAGCAAGCTAATTCACGCGTTTAGTTCAAGAAAATATTAAAAAGGACAACACGGGTTCAGGACAGCTCACCCAACGAATCAGGATTAAACAAGCAAGCACAATCTTATGGACATTCGCATACTATTACTAACACTTGTCCTCCTACATGCTCTCATCGTCTTTCCGTTAATCACCATCCCAGCCCCATCAAAAGCCCAAATCCTTGCTTTGGTCTTAAGACAAATTTCTAAACCCTAACCGAATTCAAAAACGGGTCATGGAATAAAAATAATACTACAACACACCAGTGACACCAAAATAGCAAGCATCATTTAATCCTCCATCCTTACCTTGAGTCCCAAGTAACATTGGACTTGGCGCGCGCCTTCATCTTGGGCTGCCTTTATAATACTAAAATGATCTGCAGAGATCACAGTTTTAAAGTTTGTGTCAATTGAAGAGCATTAACATATTTTTTGTTACAACAGCAGTTAATCAAGAGCAACTGGTCTAATAACACATTCTTTTTTTTGTTCAAATAGGGAAATACAAAATCAATGAACAATTTGGTTTCAAATTGGTGAGAGAGGAATAAATAAGCCGAGTTTTTCAAACTTGAGCATGCATGGCCCCGGCTTTCCGGAATTAGGCACGCCGGTGCGTTATTTCCAACAATAAGCAGGACACCGGGGAATCGGGGCGTCCGCCAGTTGCCGCTGGACACTGTGAACCTGCGGCGCTCCCATCCCAGAGTCTCTTCACCATCAAAACGAGGCTACATTAACCAAGCGTCCGGCCGGCCCTTGTGCGCACAGTCAACACTCGCACATCAGTGGGATAAAGTTAATTAGTTTATGGCACCATTTTTTGTTGTTTGGTTCTTCCTTTCAATAAGACAATAATCACATGTATGACGCTAGTTTTCTGGAGTAAAATTAGGAGATGCGATGCTTCAGTCTCAGGACCATCACCATTCATGGGTAGATCGATCCCAATCACATTAGTAACATGATGCAGTTCTAACAACAGACGCCGCAAATCATGTATAAGCACGCTTTCTAATCCATTCCAATCCGTTGAATGAGATGCCCGTCACTCAATCCAAGCCACCATCTCTCTGAATTGATGCATGGATTAGGGCATTCACGAACCTGACGATGAAACAAGGGACGTGATCAAGACGACAAGTTATAGGATGCTGTGAAACAACGGAGTCGAATCGAAGATGGGAGCGCCACAGGTTCACAGTGTCCAGCGGCAACTGGCGGACGCCACGATTCCGCGGCGTCCTGCTTATTGTTGAAAATAACGAACCTGCGTGCCTAATTCCGGAAAGACGGGGCCATGCATGCTCATGTTTCAAAAACTCGGATAAATAAGTGCAGCACGACAGCACCTGGAGGGGAGGGAGCACTGGCAGAGCCACTCCCTACGATGTTGCTCGCCGCGGATCTATTCACTAAAACCTAGAGCGAGGGGAAAGAGGGGAGGAGGAGGAGGAGGAGTCGCACCGTCGCCCGAAGAAGAAGCCCCGTCGCCGCGGTTCGTCCGGTGAGGAGGAGCGCGCCGTCGCCGCGATGAGGGAGAGCGAGACGAGGGGCCGCGAGACGAAGGGTTCCTTTTTTTTTTTTTTGAGCATGAGACGAAGGGTCCCTGCCCTCCAATGGAATGGTACGATTCGGGAATGGGTGGGCCGGGTCGATCCACGTCCGAGCCAAATGGAGCCGAATGAATTTCCAGGGCCGGTGGAAGGCCCTGGTGCGACTCAAAAACCTTTTGGGCCCTTTTTTTAGATGGAAAGTACTTCCATTAACCGGAGACCAACTTTTTTTTTTGAGCACTTGATATCCGGAGACCAACTGCAAATTATGCTCCGGCTCCGGCTCGGGTTTCATCAGAACTGGGTTAAGACGGTAATGAGGTTAGTTACATCAGTTTTTTTTTCAGTTCTTTTCAACGATGAATGTTTGGAGCAGTTCCAACCCACGAGGGGTATCAGGCAGGGAGACCCAATCTCCCCCTATCTTTTCCTGTTAGCAGCGGAAGGCCTTTCGTGCATGTTAAAATCAAGAAATCAGTCATCAGCACTCAATGGCATTAAGATGGCACCGCCGGCTCCGATGGTAAGCCATCTACTCTTTGCAAATGACAGCCTGCTGTTTTTCAGGGCAATAAGGAGAGGGCCGAAGAGGTGAAGAATGTGCTCAGTATTTACTGTGAGGCATCAGGGCAGCAGATAAATATGGAGAAATCCTCCATTCACTTTGCTAAGGGTTGTCGGCAGAATATGAGAGAAGAGATCAAGAATATTTTTAATGTTTACAATGAGCCTCTAAATGAGAAATATCGAGAATGCCCTCTGATGTAAGGAATGCTACAAATGGTGCTTTCAAATATTTGAAGGATAGGGTATGGAATAAGATCCAAGGATGGATGAAGCAATGCTTATCGGCAGGTGGAAAGGAGGTGCTCATCAAATCTGTTGCTCAAGCAATTCTCACCTTCTCGATGTCTTATTTCAAACTCTCAAGAGGTTTATATCAGCACATCAATAGGCTAATTCGCAATTTCTAGTGGGGTTGTAAGGAAGGCAAACGCAAGACATGCTGGGTCATTTGGGATGACATAGTTCAACCAAAATATCTTGGAGGCCTTGGTTTTCGGGACTTGGAGATGTTCAACTTAGCATTGCTTGGTAAATCGGCATGGAGAATACTGCAAGATGTGTAACACCCCAAAACTTGGAAACAATTAAAAGGAATTAAAATCACTCCAAATTTAAACTTTTTTCTCCAACTCTTACCTTGCCATGATTTTTCAAAACAAAATTCACTAAGATAAATAAAACCTAGTTGAATCTGAAATTTATGAAATATAAAAACTTGTGCTCAAGTGTTTGCTGTCATTTAAAAATCCACTGAGAATTTGAATCTTTCAAGTTTCCAACAAATAAAATTGAAGTAGGATTAAATCCCAAGTGAATTTTCAAAATTTTGAATTTTTAAAATTGCATAAAGTCATCATATGCATTTCTGTATTTTACTGGCTTCGTTTTGAATATTTGTTTGGCTTTTGTTTTGTGTGAATTTGAAATTCTTTCAAATTCAAAATCCCTGAAAAGTTTAAACCCATTTCCTTCTCTTTTTTTCCTTTCGGGCCGAAACCCCTCAGCCGGCCCAACCCGCTTCCCCCTTCCTCTTTTCTTTTTTCGGAAATCGCATGGGCCGCGCCTTCCCCCATCGGCCTAGCAGCCCAACTCCAGCCAGTCCGCCAGCCCACCTCCTCTCCCTAAGTCGCCGACACGCGGGACCCGCCTGTCATCCTCCTCCTCCGCAAGCCCGACGGGATTTCCGCCGACGCTCGCTGACGTCACCCGCCGCCATACTGTGCTGCGCCGCCTTCCTGTGCTCGCCGCCTTCCTGTGCCGCACCGCCTCTCGCCGTCGATAAAAGGAAATGAACCCCCTCCACCCTCCCTCTCCTTGTCTCCTCCCCTCTCAAACCGTTTCCTTTCTCTCTCCTTTCTCCGGCAAGCAACTCTGGCCGCGCCTCTCCTAACCACCGGTGCGTCCCGCTCCTCACTTCCACATCCCACCGTGCCTCACACGACCCCGGCAGGCCCTCCCTTCCTGCAGTCGTGCCTCGAGCGAGGAGATCGACGACGGCCTAATCCGTCGCCGGCCACCTTCCCGTTGACCTCCGCCCAGTCCGAGCACTCAGTGAGGTTCGCCTTGCTCTCCCATCGCTCCCCCTCCTCTCCTTTTCCCTCCTCGCGCGCGCTCCGGCTTTCCCCCTCGCACGCCGCCGGGACACCCAAATCCGGCGAGCTTGAATCCCCGTTTCCGCCCCCCCTGTGTGGCGCCGCCTTCCTGTGCTCGCCGCCTTCCTGTGCCGCACCGCCTCTCGCCGTCGATAAAAGGAAATGAACCCCCTCCACCCTCCCTCTCCTTGTCTCCTCCCCTCTCAAACCGTTTCCTTTCTCTCTCCTTTCTCCGGCAAGCAACTCTGGCCGCGCCTCTCCTAACCACCGGTGCGTCCCGCTCCTCACTTCCACATCCCACCGTGCCTCACACGACCCCGGCAGGCCCTCCCTTCCTGCAGTCGTGCCTCGAGCGAGGAGATCGACGACGGCCTAATCCGTCGCCGGCCACCTTCCCGTTGACCTCCGCCCAGTCCGAGCACTCAGTGAGGTTCGCCTTGCTCTCCCATCGCTCCCCCTCCTCTCCTTTTCCCTCCTCGCGCGCGCTCCGGCTTTCCCCCTCGCACGCCGCCGGGACACCCAAATCCGGCGAGCTTGAATCCCCGTTTCCGCCCCCCTCGACGTCGACACGTAGCACCTCCCGCTCCGCTACCATGCGCTGCAGCTCGATGACCACACCATGTCGCACCCCAACCACCACATTCGTCGCCGGCGAGATCTCCGATGAGCCACCGCCGCGCGCCACCCTTCGGTCCACTTGGACCGGTCGACCACAAACCCGCCCCTGGTCCATAGAGCCCACAAACCGAGTCCACCGAATTTCCAATAGGAAAATAAATCCGAAAATCCTTGGAAATCCCCAGCCCTTACACTTTATAGATAAGCCCCTGATCTTTTCGGTAATTCTATTTAGGTCCTGCCATTTTACGGAAAAACCCCTAAACTTTTCTGTAATTACCTTTCAGCCCCTACCTTTTACACCAAGCCCCCTAAACTTTTAGATGATTATAGATATGTCCCTGGACCTTTCTATAATTACGCATAAGCCCTCGTAACCTTTCTGTTCTTGCAATTAAGCCCCTAGAACCTTTGAACCTTCGTAACTTCTCAACCATAACTCTGTTTTGAACGATTCTTGCGCTCACGAGTTCACAAAAACGTGTAGTACCTTTTGGTACTGTTCTTGGAGCCCCACCCCAGATCTATAAACCATAAACATTCTAAACCCCTCTGTTACCTATTATACCTTTCTCGGCACATCACTCGTGTATGAATCATAAAGACCCCTCTTTATCGCAAACACATCTATTCTAATCTCGTCAATCCACACCTTTTCCAATGTTGTCACCGACCTATACCAAGCTCTTCCCGTTCTTTATCCTATTTATATGTGGTCTTTCATTTGGATCTTATTTGGCTCTTTTTGTTCTTTATTTTATTTTACGGTAGTTGTTTATACGGTATGTTTTATGGCTAGCTTACGTGAGATCCGAAGAAGATCCAAGCTCAAGGACAAATCGGAAGACACAAGCTTCGAGGAAGAACTTGAAGACATTGACTTCGACAGAAGAGTCGGAAGACTATGAACTTTAAGATTAGGAAACCGTTTATCAGACAAGCTCTACTTCTCCTTGATCATGATTGAACCTATTGTTTTCCATTACTTGTTATTTTACTCCTTGTGTAGTAATGGTCCTATTTGCTTACAGGTGTTGATGCCACCTATATAGGCATTAATACCTGAATCCTTGATTACCCTTGATTATCCATCACCTTGATAACCCTAGGACAGTTCCATATTTATATGATGGCACATTTAC
>LAPY01000327.1:59054-69614 GCA_000970635.1 Eragrostis tef | reverse complement strand
CCTCCCCGCCCGGCGGCGTCGCCGCCTTTACGGCGCATCCGGCTTTCTGTACTGCTCTGCCGAGGCTATCCTTCTTTCTCGGTTCGGCTTGGTGTGCTGACGCGTTCCTGGTTGCGCTGGGATTCAGGTGAGGAGATGTTGGTGCTTTTCGAGACGCCCGCGGGGTTCGCCCTCTTCAAGGTTCTGGATGAAGGGAAGCTCAGCAAGGTTGAGGTGGGTCAGCTCGTCGCCTGCCTCTCATCTGTCTCGGCTCATGCGTGTTTTCGTGAGGTTTCTGTTGGCTGACGATGTGGTGCTTTCGGTTTGCAGGACCTGTGGAGGGATTTCACCTCACCGGATTCAGCAAGGAGGGTAAATGATCGCCTTTTTTTTTCGACTTTTGAACTCTATGTAGAGTTCATTGCCTTGCTACAGTGTATCGCTCCGTTATTGTGTGGATTAGTTGGACATTTGCATCCTCGCCCAAAGTAAGAACAACAGCGTCAAAGCCTTTTAGTCCCCAGAAAGTTGGGTGAGGCTACAGATGAAACCCACAAGAACTAGCATGAATGCATAGTTAAATGGAATAAAAAGAAAATTAAAAAGGATGGTAGGAATGTAGAAATCACAATATTATGGTGCCTGCTTTCAGTATCTAAGTATTTATCTTCTCGTGTTGAGAGAGTTGCAGGCTTTTCTTTTTCAAGTGTTGCAGTTGCGTGTTTACTGAATGACTTCTACTCTGTTCTCATGGTCTTTCCCTATAGCTTACACTGCAATCTTTTACTATATTGTTTTCTTGACGTTAAAACAACCTATTTAGTGCCAATTTGCTACTAAATTTTCCTAACGTAAAAAAAAATGGAGAGTAGTTTGTTAGTTGTTTTGAGTCCATAATTGTAGGATCTATGGATTTGTCAGATTCTTGTTACTAGTGTTTTGGACATGTTTTCCAGTTTCCACTGAATGGTCAATACTCAGGTGTTACGATGTCTCACATTCTTTTCAATACTGTATATAATGAGTCTTAATTGCTGCACATTCACTGCTCAGTTGCTCACTTGCTATTGTAAATTGTATCAGGTGGTTCAGCTTAAGGCTTTCAACAAATTTGAGAATACATCTGATGCCCTTTCAGCTGCCACTTTGCTAATTGATAGCAAGCCTACCAAGGGCCTGCGCAAGTTCCTGCAGAAACACTGTGATGGTGAAACATTGGCTGTTGCTGATTCTAAACTAGGAAATGCTATCAAAGAAAAACTGGTTCGTTGCATGCCACCTTGCCTCTTTTTTTTTGCTTTTTCATGCAGCAATTAATATCGCTGATAGATATGACATCTTTGCAGAAAATTGACTGCCTTCACAATAGTGCTGTGATGGAACTGATGAGAGGGCTGAGGAATCAGTTGACTGAACTTATGACTGGACTGGGTCCACAGGACCTGGCTCCGATGAGCCTTGGACTGTCCCACAGTTTGTCTAGGTATAAGCTGAAGTTCAGCCCTGAAAAGGTTAGGCTTATGCTGCTACCAGTGCAATAATTTGTCAGACTGTTGTTGTGCTTCATTCCTGTATGTTACCGCCTTTTGAACTGGTGTTTTCTACCAAATTTTCTGCCTGTAATTTTGTTTTGGGAGATGCACCAATGTTTTTGACTAGCCCCTTCTCAACAGGTTGATACAATGATCATTCAAGCCATCGGATTGTTGGATGATCTTGACAAGGAGCTTAATACTTATGCGATGAGGGTCCGTGAATGGTACGGTTGGCACTTTCCAGAGCTAACAAAAATTGTTGCAGATAATATCCTTTATGCAAAGGCTGTGAAGTTAATGGGCAATCGTACTAATGCAGCTAACCTTGATTTCTCTGAGGTATAAGTCTTGTCAACATAACCATATATTTTTTTGGGCATTTGACTCAAACTATGCCATTACCGGGTACCTTGGTTCTTTTAGCTTAAATTGCCGGAGAATGTGGAACAAGAGCTAAAGGAGGCAGCTGTGATATCCATGGGCACAGAAGTTAGTGATATTGACCTGCTAAATATCAGGGAACTGTGTGATCAAGTCTTGGCTCTTTCTGAATACAGAGGCCAGCTCTCTGACTACCTAAAAAGTAGGATGAATACTATCGCTCCCAATTTGACTGCTCTTGTTGGTGAACTTGTTGGTGCTCGGCTTATTGCACATGGTGGTAGTTTGATGAATTTGGCAAAGCAGCCTGGTAGCACAATTCAGATACTGGGAGCCGAGAAGGTACAATGACCATACTTGTGATGTGCAATTTGACCACTAGCTTGTTCTACCTTGCCATTATCTTTTTATGCAGTCGTAAGTGTCAGGGACCCCTAAACTTTTTATCTATATGCAGGCCTTGTTCAGAGCTCTAAAGACAAAGCATTCCTGCTATCAAAGAAAAACTGGTTCGTTGCATGCCACCTTGCCTCTTTTTTTTTGCTTTTTCATGCAGCAATTAATATCGCTGATAGATATGACATCTTTGCAGAAAATTGACTGCCTTCACAATAGTGCTGTGATGGAACTGATGAGAGGGCTGAGGAATCAGTTGACTGAACTTATGACTGGACTGGGTGCACAGGACCTGGCTCCGATGAGCCTTGGACTGTCCCACAGTTTGTCTAGGTATAAGCTGAAGTTCAGCCCTGAAAAGGTTAGGCTTATGCTGCTACCAGTGCAATAATTTGTCAGACTGTTGTTGTGCTTCATTCCTGTATGTTACCGCCTTTTGAACTGGTGTTTTCTACCAAATTTTCTGCCTGTAATTTTGTTTTGGGAGATGCACCAATGTTTTTGACTAGCCCCTTCTCAACAGGTTGATACAATGATCATTCAAGCCATCGGATTGTTGGATGATCTTGACAAGGAGCTTAATACTTATGCGATGAGGGTCCGTGAATGGTACGGTTGGCACTTTCCAGAGCTAACAAAAATTGTTGCAGATAATATCCTTTATGCAAAGGCTGTGAAGTTAATGGGCAATCGTACTAATGCAGCTAACCTTGATTTCTCTGAGGTATAAGTCTTGTCAACATAACCATATATTTTTTTGGGCATTTGACTCAAACTATGCCATTACCGGGTACCTTGGTTCTTTTAGCTTAAATTGCCGGAGAATGTGGAACAAGAGCTAAAGGAGGCAGCTGTGATATCCATGGGCACAGAAGTTAGTGATATTGACCTGTTAAATATAAGGGAACTGTGTGATCAAGTCTTGGCTCTTTCTGAATACAGAGGCCAGCTCTATGACTACCTAAAAAGTAGGATGAATACCATCGCTCCCAATTTGACTGCTCTTGTTGGTGAACTTGTTGGTGCTCGGCTTATTGCACATGGTGGTAGTTTGATGAATTTGGCAAAGCAGCCTGGTAGCACAATTCAGATACTGGGAGCCGAGAAGGTACAATGACCATACTTGTGATGTGCAATTTGACCACTAGCTTGTTCTACCTTGCCATTATCTTTTTATGCAGTCGTAAGTGTCAGGGACCCCTAAACTTTTTATCTATATGCAGGCCTTGTTCAGAGCTCTAAAGACAAAGCATTCCACACCAAAATATGGCCTCATCTATCACGCATCATTAATAGGCCAAGCTGCCCCAAAGAACAAAGGGAAGATCTCCCGTTCACTTGCTGCTAAGACTGCACTAGCCATAAGATATGATGCTCTTGGTGATGGCGAAGACAACTCAATTGGTCTTGAAAGCCGGGTCAAGGTACCTTTTACTGTTGTGCGGAATCAATCTTGATCCTTTTTCTGTTCCATGAGATGTGCTTCACATATGTCAATCTATGAACAGCTTGAAACACGGCTTCGAATCCTGGAGAACAAAGAACTCGGGGCATCTGCAGGATCTACAAAAGGAAAGCCCAAGATAGAAATGTATGAAAAGGACCGTAAGAAGGGTGCCGGGACTTTGATTACACCGGCCAAAGTAAGCTGTGACATGGCCTGCTCATTCTTTTGCTAGGGAAGACTAGATGTATCTTTGCAAACAGTATAGGCACTGCACTGAAATAATACTTGGTAGCTGCAACCTTAACTAACATAACTTGCATTAAGGAACATTTTTATAATACAACATTTCGATAAGTACCTCAGACCTTTTCATTTGCTTGTAATGGTCTTTTTTTCTTTTTGAGATCTGCTTGTAATGGTCTTTTTCGCCTGCTGCTTGAAATGTCTAGAGTTCAAATCATTTGTCCTGATCCTTTGTATTTCGTGTTGTCAGACTTACAATCCAGCCGCGGATTTGGTTTACCCTGACGCAATGCCAAAGAAGTCTGAAGTGGCGTCAAAGAAGAGGAAACATGAGGATGAGGCAACTGAAGAGGAGAGGGGGCAGGAGAATGAGAAGTCAAAGAAAAAGAAGAAGTCCAAGGATGTCGAGGAGCCTCCAGCAGTTGATGCTGATGGTGGTGAGAAAAAGAAGAAGAAAAAGAACAAGGAGGCTGACGAAGCTCCTGCAGTTGATGCAGATGGTGAGAAGAAGAAAAAGAAGAAATCCAAGGACCAGGATGCTCCGATGGAAACTGAAGAATCAGGTAAGAAGGATAAGAAGAAAAAGAAGAAAAAGCACGCTGAGGAATGAGCGGGTTGATAGGACAAGTTTGTGCTGTGTTGTCATCTCAAGTTTTGGTAGTGTTGATTCAAGACTTGTTCTGTATAACGGAAACATCATATTAGGTTAGGCACACAATGAGTCTGTATCGTTAATGCATGTTGAATCTTATGTTCCCTTACATCTATAACCATTGGGGATTCATTCTGTGGAGTATGTTTGAAGGGCGCAGATGCTGTTATCTGCTCTGCAGCAATTGCAAATGGATTAATGCTCCAACCATAAGGGGCTATCCTGCTCACAGCAGGCAACAATATGTTCAGTGATCAGATAACAGTAGCAAGGCAAGCTTTGTATCTGAGCTGACCAATTCTCAATCCACGAGAGTTTTCCTGTACATTTATAGCAGCAGTATGCTGTTGTCTGCTGCTTCCTTGGAAACCCTTTGCAGTGATCATAGCTTATGCATTCGGCTTATGATGATGTGAGATGATGGTGCCGAATAATATATCAATAGATCAGATGCTAAAATGAACGGAAACGATTGGTTTGATTTTTCACCGTAGATTTGACATGTTATTGTTCTGCATCTCCAGAGCTTCGAAGGACTTTTTATAGGGCTGTTGTCAGTAAGTTTGAGTTAGGAATTCTCCTATCTGAAATCCAGTCAGCAGATTCAACACTCTCTCGGAGTATATAGTTTTTTTTTGTGATTACACAGTACAACTCAGACACTCACAATGCACGCACACTCACCTTTATGAATGCACATACGCAAACTCTACACCTATGAGCATCTTTGAAGACTAAGCCAACAAATCCTTCAGATTGATGAAGTCACCACTGGCGCCTCGCTATCAACGGCTGCGTCGCCTACCGCTGAAAACACAAAGCCGTTAAATCTTAAAAAATTCGCTCTCACCGGTTGCAGACCATGTTTTTGTGCATAATCACTGGTTGTAAATCAATCATCATTACAGAGGCATTGTAGCAGTGGTCAAAAGTGCAATCTGGTTTACCTTAAATCTATTCAACCGGAGATCGACCTGAACCTCACTAGAAAAGGTTGCTGGGTCACGTGGTCGCATCAAGCGTACTAGCAAATACTAATAGTATAGCAATCTACGACCTAAATACTGCTCCATATTGCACTCTCGGCAGTTGCAGCACAGCAACTAATCCATGAAGCAATCATCATACAACTAACCATCACTTAACCTGCAGGAGTGGTGTTGCTGGATTGAAGTCACCACTGGCGTCTCGCTATCAACGGCTGCGTCGCCTACCGCTGAAAACACAAAGCCGTTAAATCTTAAAAAATTCGCTCTCACCGGTTGCAGACCATGTTTTTGTGCATAATCACTGGTTGTAAATCAATCATCATTACAGAGGCATTGTAGCAGTGGTCAAAAGTGCAATCTGGTTTACCTTAAATCTATTCAACCGGAGATCGACCTGAACCTCACTAGAAAAGGTTGCTGGGTCACGTGGTCGCATCAAGCGTACTAGCAAATACTAATAGTATAGCAATCTACGACCTAAATACTGCTCCATATTGCACTCTCGGCAGTTGCAGCACAGCAACTAATCCATGAAGCAATCATCATACAACTAACCATCACTTAACCTGCAGGAGTGGTGTTGCTGGATGTATCAATATGACCAAGAACAGTTAACCTGACAAATCCCTTTCGTTGTAGTGGTTGGCCTGAAAGGAGAAGCTGAAATTCTGCACACATAGAAAAAAGTCAACTCCGTTAAGAAAAAGTCAACTGAGAGGATCTAAAGTGGTCAGAAATTTTACTGCTGGTCCAGCCAAATTGAGGGTGCAGACTGCAGAGTCAGAGAGATATAATAGCATGTGTGCGTGGGGCCAGAATGTCAGTGCAGTATCTGTTTCTGTTGCTCTGACGAAGCCACGAAGGTGCCGCAGAATATACCCAGGCCGAAGGGTGAGGGAAGGAGACGAGCAGCTCCTCAGTCCTCACTCATACACGTGTCGGTAATTTTTTCTATTAATGGTACACTAGTGAAGGGAACCATATCAGACGGACAAGATGTCCGTTTGCCCGTTTAGAGCCGGTAAGGTTTTGTGTACTGTACTTCGGTCTGCTTCCAAAATTCTTCCAAATTCTCTTGTTTCTTCGTGTGCAAATACGCGACGGGTAGCAAAGGTATGTGGCGTTGGCAGAAGATGGCATGGTACGTCCTGGTAGAAGATTGCAGTCTTGGGGCGCGTTTGGCGTTTTAGAGAGACAAATTTAGAGGAATCTATACGAAAGAAAATCTTATCTTAAACAAAGTTTAATTATAATACTAACTGCAGAACTCCGGTCTAAATCGCGAGACGAATCTAATGAGGGTAGTTAAGCCGTGATTAGACGATAGTTACTGTAGCATTACTGTAGTAAAACATAGATTAATTAGGCTTATTAGATTCGTCTCGCAAAGATGTACCCATCTGTAAAAAGGTTTTGTCATTAAACTTTATTTAGTACTCTTAAATAATAAGATTATCTTTAATGTTAAAGTTTATAAAGGTCTAAACAGATGCAATGAACGCGTCCTTAGCAGAACAACAATTTGTTGCTGTCCCCCGCCGCTATAGGGTGGTTCCGTACTCCAATGCCGCAGCAAGCGAAGCTACCGGTGAGGCAGTGCAGACATGTTCTTCTCTTCTAAAGGTATCTCCTCCACTGATCTTCCTGCTTGGGATCCACCCACACCGAATTTCAGGGATGAAATAATTCAGAGAGAGACAGAGCATGGTGAACCGGTAACCTTCTCCAGCTCGTCGTTTTCTCTTTGAACCTTTGTACAATTGGCATAAAGCAAGTTGACTCCAACTTTGTTGTCAAGTCAATTTACAACTTCTGGAGTACTATTGTTAAACACGAACCCTAGATAAAAATTTAGTACTGAAAACGACTGTTGCGTGTAAAAGAGGCTTACATTGTCTTAAGCACTTCCATCATTCAGGACTACAATGACAAAACAATTGAATTTATTTTATGTGAAAAAGACATTTATCCCAATTTCTGTCAAAAAGGAAGCATGTGCTTAAAGTACATAACCCTGCTTACTTCCTTTTGTTCCCTTTGCATTTAGATAATCCCCTGCATTATCGACGCTATGTCTCCTTCCCCATGAGACAAAACCCCAAGGATCCACAAACTAAAATACTCAGGGCCCCCTCCTTTGCCCTTAACTTTATTCTTTTTAGGATTGACTGTGGTCACATCCCGAGAAAAAAAGTGGGACATCTCTCAAGAACCCAAGAAGCATACACAAAAGCAGCAAAACAAATCATTACTTCATCTGCAAAAGAAAAAACATCACTTCAAAAGAGAGAGAAAGCTGGATTTATTAGTTGTCATTTTGCTTATGATATTGGTTCTTAGAATATCCCCTTCTCTGCTTAGCATATGGAAATTCATCTTTGTTCTTAGTAGTATCTTTTTATTGTTTTCTAGGGAATTTTGGTTCCTTTTATCTGTGTTGTAGCACATATTGTCAACATGTTTGCTAGAATAAATAAACAAAGTTATTAAGCCTGAGGTGTGTACACCTAATTGCTACTATCATCTATATTGTCCTGTCGAATCGTTATCCTCCGCGAGCACTCACACGTCTATACAAACTTATCTGCTATATGTTGACCACACCCCCAGCTTATGAGCTGCCTATTACGTCTGATTGCATCATCTAGTGGCGGAGCTACACACAAACTGAAGGAGGGGCCACTATTTGCTAGTGCTTTCTCTTCATGCATGCATGCGACGGAGAAGAAAACATTGCATTGATTTGGGCTAATAAGTGATTATCTCCATGACTAATAAAGAAATTTGCATCACACAAGGGGCCAGGCTCTCGGCTGGCGAGACGAATCTAATGAGGGTAGTTAAGCCGTGATTAGACGATAGTTACTGTAGCATTACTGTAGTAAAACATAGATTAATTAGGCTTATTAGATTCGTCTCGCAAAGATGTACCCATCTGTAAAAAGGTTTTGTCATTAAACTTTATTTAGTACTCTTAAATAATAAGATTATCTTTAATGTTAAAGTTTATAAAGGTCTAAACAGATGCAATGAACGCGTCCTTAGCAGAACAACAATTTGTTGCTGTCCCCCGCCGCTATAGGGTGGTTCCGTACTCCAATGCCGCAGCAAGCGAAGCTACCGGTGAGGCAGTGCAGACATGTTCTTCTCTTCTAAAGGTATCTCCTCCACTGATCTTCCTGCTTGGGATCCACCCACACCGAATTTCAGGGATGAAATAATTCAGAGAGAGACAGTTCACGTTGAACTGGTGACCTTCTCCACGTCGTTTTCTCTTTGAACCTTTGTACAATTGGCATAAAGCAAGTTGACTCCAACTTTGTTGTCAAGTCAATTTACAACTTCTGGAGTACTATTGTTAAACACGAACCCTAGATAAAAATTTAGTACTGAAAACGACTGTTGCGTGTAAAAGAGGCTTACATTGTCTTAAGCACTTCCATCATTCAGGACTACAATGACAAAACAATTGAATTTATTTTATGTGAAAAAGACATTTATCCCAATTTCTGTCAAAAAGGAAGCATGTGCTTAAAGTACATAACCCTGCTTACTTCCTTTTGTTCCCTTTGCATTTAGATAATCCCCTGCATTATCGACGCTATGTCTCCTTCCCCATGAGACAAAACCCCAAGGATCCACAAACTAAAATACTCAGGGCCCCCTCCTTTGCCCTTAACTTTATTCTTTTTAGGATTGACTGTGGTCACATCCCGAGAAAAAAAGTGGGACATCTCTCAAGAACCCAAGAAGCATACACAAAAGCAGCAAAACAAATCATTACTTCATCTGCAAAAGAAAAAACATCACTTCAAAAGAGAGAGAAAGCTGGATTTATTAGTTGTCATTTTGCTTATGATATTGGTTCTTAGAATATCCCCTTCTCTGCTTAGCATATGGAAATTCATCTTTGTTCTTAGTAGTATCTTTTTATTGTTTTCTAGGGAATTTTGGTTCCTTTTATCTGTGTTGTAGCACATATTGTCAACATGTTTGCTAGAATAAATAAACAAAGTTATTAAGCCTGAGGTGTGTACACCTAATTGCTACTATCATCTATATTGTCCTGTCGAATCGTTATCCTCCGCGAGCACTCACACGTCTATACAAACTTATCTGCTATATGTTGACCACACCCCCAGCTTATGAGCTGCCTATTACGTCTGATTGCATCATCTAGTGGCGGAGCTACACACAAACTGAAGGAGGGGCCACTATTTGCTAGTGCTTTCTCTTCATGCATGCATGCGACGGAGAAGAAAACATTGCATTGATTTGGGCTAATAAGTGATTATCTCCATGACTAATAAAGAAATTTGCATCACACAAGGGGCCAGGCTCTCGGCTGGCCCTGTCTTGGCTCCGCCAGTGGCATCATCACTTTTTTTCTAACAAAAATATAATTAAAACAGTTTTCACATACATTGTAACCTTAAACATGAAAACATAAATACAAACGAATAAAATAATCTGAAAAATACAAATCGCATTTTCAGTTTCAGTTCTTTAGCCCCTTGTCAGTTTTTACTTTCGCGCAGTCGCGCTCTTGTTCGATCATAGTACCCGCAATAGGCACACATCAGAGGGAGGAGAGGGCACAGCAGCATCTACAGGTGCAGAGAGAGAGAGAGAAGAGAGAGAGAGAGAGACGTCAGAGTCAAAGCGTTCCCGTTGCGCTCCGGCTTCCTGCCACCAGCCCCCTCTCCGTGCCGTGCCGTTCCCCTCACTCGCAGGCAGGCGCAGCTCCCTTTACTTTACTCACCCCCACCATCTCCCACCCTCCCCACGCGCCGCCGCCTACGGATCGCGGCCTCCTCCGGCGACACTTCCCTTCGCCCATCCACATCCATGCCCCGCCGCCGGTGACCTCCACCCACCATGGGCTGCGTGCACGGCCGCCCCGCCACCTCCAGCCCGGCCGCCGTCTCCACCTCCCCC